>SNQJ01S0018755.1:53646-125456 GCA_010110895.2 Picea sitchensis
CCCGTTGTAGGGTATAATATGCAGGATATAAATGTGCTCAAGAATAAATTAGGTAATTCATTTTCGATGAAGGATTTGGGTGCCACAAAGAAAATCCTTAGTATGAGAATAACAAGAGACAGGAAAAATTGCAAATTGACATTGTCTCAGGGTGGGTATATAGAGAAGGCATTGGAGAGGTTTAGAATGAAAAATGAAAAACCAGTGAGTACACCTTTGGCCAGCCATTTCAAATTAACTAAGGAAATGTGTCCCAAGACACAAGATGAGATATAATACATGTTTAGGGTCCCTTATTCATCAACAATTGGCAGTTTGATGTATGCAATGGTTTGCACAAGACCAGATATTGCACATGCAATGGGAGTTGTGAGAAGGTATATGAACAATCCATGTAAAGAACATTGGGAGGCAGTAAAGTGGATTCTCAGGTATTTGAGAGGTACTTCTACTCATGCATTATGTTTTGGAGGTTCAGACATTGTTCAACATGGACATGTTGATTCAGATATGGCAGGTGATAAAGATAGCAGGAGGAGAACCACATGGTATGTTTTTACTATAGGTGGAACAATAGTAAGTTGGATTTCTAAACTGAAAAAGGTTGTTGCACTTTCAACAATAGAAGGAGAGTATGTTGCTGCTACAGAGGCTAGTAAAGAAATGATTTAGTTACAAAGGTTTATGGAGGAATTGGGAAAGAAGTAGGAGAATAGAAGGTTGCACTGTGACAGTGAGAGTGCCATTCATCTTGCAAATAACTCAACCATCCATTCAAATACTAAGCATATATAGTTCAGGTACCATTTCATATGATCTACTTTGGAAGATGGATATTTGAAGTTGGAAAAGATACACACTAGCCAGAATCCTACAGACATGTTAACAAAGGGAGTAACCAGGGAGAAATTAAGTTCCTGCTCAGTTTCAGTTGGTCTTCAAGCATGAAGGTGAAGATGAGAAATTTTCCAGGTCCAAAAAGGATCATATTCTATCATATACAACAACGCTGGAGTTGTTGAGATCAGTCTCCAAGTGGGAGATTTTTGGTTGTGGAGCTTAATTATCTTCCTGATTCAGAGGTCTATGCTTTCAACCATGTTTATACCCCATGAAGACTTTACACCCTGGAAGAATGTACGCTCCTCCATGAGGGGGAGTGCAAGGGGGGTTACCCCCCTACAGGGTCCGGGGGCAAGCGGGAGCCTGAAGGAAAAATTTCCTTGTAAATGTATATTGTAATTTCATAGTAAACATGGACCATTCATTATAAGGTCACATATATGACAATAGAAGTTATGTTATGGTTTTTTTCTCTAGAAGGAACCCTCTTTTATGATGGAAATGTGTTGCGACTATGTATCATTGCGAATATTTTATTCTAAGTGAGGAGACTGTGAGAGAAAGAAGAGGAAGTTACAACGGGTGTGTTGTAGGTTGTATCCCTTCATTTGCTAGATAATAATAAAAGAAGGACCTGGAAATTTCTCTGGTGGACATAGCCCACATTGGGTGAACCATGTATATCCGTGTCTCTATTGTATTGTGTATCTTCTGCGTTTTATTTTCGCATTTTATTTTATTTTATTACTTCGTGATCCTATTTTTCTAACAATATCCAAGGCACCTGTGATCACATTTCCAAACTCTTGGCGATGAAAAATATGAAAACTTCGTTTAAGCCCTATAAAACCCTCAAACAAATTTTCAGAATAGCTAAAGATAAACATGATCCGATGCTTGGCCCAGGGGTTTACCAAATTCCTTTCTCATGTGACAAATCCTACAATGGCCAAACTGGTAGAACCTTTAAATCCAAGCTTAAATAACATATGGTTGATACCACCCATAAGTGAATCTCTAAATCAACGGTCACATAACACTCGTTTAAATCAAAACATATTATCTTCTTTGACCAATCTAAAATCCTAGCCCCAACCCCTCATTACTCCTCCTGTCTCATTAGGGAAGCCATTAAAATAAAAAAAAACATCCTAATAAGTTTAACCGAGAATATGGCTACAAACTCAGTCATTCTTGGAAACCTACCATCCACCACCTATACCATTAAACCTTTGGCTTTAAGATTTCCCTCCACACTCTCCCTCCCACATGTCTAACCACAATTGGTCTCATTCTCTTCCCCACCATTACCCACTCTATGTTTTCAATCTCTCTATCAACTCTATAATTCTCTTTCCCCTAATTTTTTCTCCATTATGATCTCTCCGTAATCTTTCCTATATCTGATAAGACGTTTACAAATTGAATCACTTGAAAGAGAAAATACATTTTCATTACAAAGTTTACAAGGAGGAATTTTAGGAGCACATATTAATGGTCATTTCCTAAAACATTTTCTTGTTTACTCAGTCAATATACAAATCATATCTTGTAAAGATTTTGTTTAAAACTTTGAATTTTTTTTTACAAATTTTCTTTATTTTTCTTTTTGTATATAAATATTTTTTTCTCAAACAAAATATATGCAAGATGAATGAAAAATGGTGAAGTCATATCGATGATTATATATATTTTTTCAATCAAAGTTGAATTATGATCAAATCCAATTTCAAGATCTCAAGAATCTATTAAATCAAGATTCTAATTATGATAAATCTTTTAATCACGATGATTCATTTATTAACTGAGGATTATGATGCCTTTTTGAGTGATTAATTGAACAATTTAAAATTCTTGATTATTATTTTCACTCGAGGAAAGAATTTTACACATGCCTAAAATGACATTTATTTTGACTCCAACACCCTATCCATAAGGCATTGATTTACGTTTCTTGATGCCACGCAAGGTAATATCACCCGAGGAAGAGCCATATGTTGTAACTCTAACATTTAAAATACTCATATTAAGAGTAATTTTTTATTTTTATTTTTAAAATGAGTTAAAATTAGTCGAGGGGAGATGAATTATAAAAATTATTATCTTAAGAACAAATCATAGGCTACCAAGTGTCCATATTTTGTGTTAGGTCAGGATGACATAAAAAATAACTCCACAGTTGATATATTCGACATTAACATGAAAGGTTAATAAATACAAAATAAATGACTCTTGGTCTTCCATAATTGAAAATGTTTACTATCACCTACGACTATTCATATTTACAATATTGTTACAAGTAACGCAACCAAAAAATATTACGTGTCCAACATTCCCCTCCTTAATCTGAAGGGGTGTGTATGAGTTGAAGCATCATCATGAACTTCTCAAAATTTTCTCTTCCAAGTGA
Organism: Picea sitchensis; assembly: GCA_010110895.2. NCBI lineage: Eukaryota > Viridiplantae > Streptophyta > Pinopsida > Pinales > Pinaceae > Picea > Picea sitchensis. The sequence continues at coordinate 56,900 of SNQJ01S0018755.1, forward strand.
TTTGGTGAAGATGTCCACAATTTTCTCATTTGTGGAACAATGTCTCAAGTGAATAGTCTTGGCCTCTACATGATATCGAATCAGGTGATACTTTTTGTTGATGTGTTTAGTTCAATCATGGAATATGGGATTCTTTGCCAACTTGATTGCAGAAGTATTGTCAACTAGAAGAGGAGTAGAATTCACTTGTTTCTCCTACAAATATTCAATTATTTTCTTGAGCCACACAATATCCTTTGTCACTTCTGTAGTTGTCACATATTCTACCTCTGTTGTGGAATCCGTTGGGAGTTATTGTTTGTGTGATATCCAGGATACAAATGTTGATCCAAGACTCATGAGACACCCTGAAGTTGATACTCCATTTTCCTTACCTCCCTCAAAGTCTGAATTAGAATATCTGATCAGGTTGAAGTCATCTACCTTAGAGTACTCGAGTCCAAAATATTGAGTTCCTTTCAAGTATTTCAGAACTCTTTTTGTAGCAGACCAATGTCCTTTGCAAGGATTTTGCATGAACCTGAAAAGAATCCCAACAACAAATGAAATGTTTGGTTTGGTGGGAGAAATATAAATAAGACTTCCCACAAGCTGTATATACTTGGTTGCATCCTCAAATTCATGTCCTTATTTTTATGTGAGTTTCAAATTATGTTCCACTGGAGTAGAAACAAGATTGCACTCAAACATGCCAAAATTGTTCAACATTTCTCCAATGTACTTTTTCATGGAGATGAATATGTACTTTGAATTTTGTATCACTTCAATTCCAAAATAGTAGTGAAGATGTACCAAATCTATCATCTCGAAGCCTTTCTTAAACTCTTTATTTATGGATGAAATGTACTTCTCATTGTTTCCTATTATGAACATATCATCTACATATACTACAATATACACAACAATTTTTCCAATTTTCTTGACAAACAAAGTTGCATCATCAAGATTGAAATGCTTGAAATTTAATTTCAGAAGATGGTCTATTAACTTTTCATACCGTGATTGTGGTTATTGTTTCAATCCATATAAGGATTTTATGAGATCGAATGCCTTATGTTCTTGTCCCTTCACAACAAAGCCTTTCAGTTGAGACACAAACGCATTCTCTTTCAAGTCTCCATTCAAGAAAGAAATCTTCACATCCATTTTGTGTTGCTATGGAAAATAGAGTGCGGATGGTATCCCATTTTTCTGTGGGGGAAAAAGTATCCTCATAATCAACACCTTTCTGTGCAAATACTTTTACCACGAGCCTTTCTTTGTGTTTGCCAAGTGAGCCATCTGATCTATAATTTTTCTTGAATACCCACTTGCAGCTGATTGGTTTGGTTCCACATGGAGGGTCCACCAACTTCCATGTCCCATTCTCAATGAGAGCATCATATTTATTTTGCATGGCTTCTCTCCATTCATCATGAAAATAATCTTCTTTAATGGAAGTTGGTTCAAGGTTAGTAGATAAATTCAACTCACAATCATATGAAACATCCATGTCATCTACATAACCTGAGTTTGAATTATCCATCTTGTTTTGAGGACAATTTGGTTCATGTCTTTCCAATCTCATCAGGATGAACACTTTTAAGTGTTTTTGTGAGCCATTTTGGTGGACCTTTCTGAGATGGTGTAGGTTTCTCGGTTGATTGAGATGGTGTTTAATTCTCCTCAAGTCTCATATTTTCAATCTTCTTGATCACATCATACAATTGAACTTCAGGTTACGATGAAGTGACAAGAACGTCTTCATGATGGGAATATGGTTCTTTAAAAGGATATTCCATAGATTGACCCAACATAGGGATCCCCACTTCAAGATGTGGAATATCATCATCAAATTCATGGTATGTCTTTACACAAGTGAATTTGTCTAGATTCAAGATGCCTCTCAATAGTTTCGTCTTTCATGGTGGATTCAAGAAATATCACATCTATGGAAATGATGAAATTATTGTTTGTCTCATCATAAATAAAATACACCTTGGTGGTATTTGAGTACCCCAAGAATATGCACTTTCGACTCCTTGCATCAAGATTGCTTCTTTTCTCCTTAGGAATCAAGTCATAACAGGTGGAACCAAAGACCCTAAGATGCCTCACCGAAGGATTGTGGCCATACCACATTTCATACATAGTCTTTTTTTTTAATATCATGAGATGGAAATATGTTTTTTACATAAACTACACATAGGACTGCATCAACCCAAAACATCAATTTAACATTCTTGAAATACATCATGGAACAAACCATTTTTAGGCTACACCGTTTTGTTGAGGATTGTATGTAATTGTTGTTTGATGTTTGATCCCATGTTGGCGAAGGTAAATTTAAAATTCATTAGATGTATATTCTCTTCCATTATCAATGCAAACCGATCCAATACGAGACTGAGCTTCATTTTGAATCCATACATAACATTTTTTAAATGTTTCAAAAACTTGTGATTTATCTTTCAACAAGTACACCCAACACATTTTGGTGTAATCATCAATAAAATCCATGATATATTTGTTTCTATTTGCAGAAGGAACAATCATAGGGCCACACAAATCATAATGAATTAGTTTAATTTTTCTACATGCTCTGGAAGTGGAATCATGAAATGGTTGTTTGTTATGTTTTACAAGGATGCACGCATCACATTGCTTCAATTTAATAGGAATAGTAGGAAAACCAGAAAAACCATTCTTTCTTAACAAACAAAGACTATCATAATTAATATGGACAAATCTATCATGCCACAAAAGACTATATGGCATTATACATGAGTCATGATGAGAGAGGTATTCAATAGTGTGTGTATGGGAAAATGTCCCATTTAGCTTCAACAATCTTCCATCTTCTATTCTAGTCATAAAAACCATGTTTTCATAATCCTTCCTTATCTCAACTTTTCCATCAAATATATGAACATAGTGGCCTTGTTGTCTGATGTGCACAAGGGACAACAAGCTTCTTTACAACTGAAGATAGAGTACATTGTGCATAAGAAAATTTGGGAGTCTAGGCAACTTAAGCCTGATGGTTCCCATTCCCGAAGGTATGAGACTTGATATGTCTGCAAAGTACACTAAACCATCTACATTATCATTGAAGTCTTCGAAAAAATCTCTTTGAAATTTCATGTGAGAGGTTGCACCTGTGTCAATAATCCATGCATCTTCCTAAGAAGCAAATGAAGTATTAAACAAATCTTCAGTTACTCCTATATTTCAATAAGCAACAACATAATGAGCATGTGTTTTACCTTCCGCCAGGTCTGAGGTTTTATTTTTGTCTTCTTTGATCTTCTCCCATGAAACTCTGCAACTAGTGGCTTCATGTGACACATTTTTCCGCAACGAATACAATGAATATCATATCTTCGAGGGAGACTATGCCAATCCCCCATGCCTTTGAGCTTCTTTTTTTTTGCGTTCTTTCATTTCTTTTGACAAATGAAATCTTCTTGAATCTAACAGTAGATAGATAAATCCACCTCCTAATCGATCTTCTCCAACATGATTGCAATGACTAGTCTTCTTAAACAAGATTGCAATGATTGTCAACGATTGAGGATGAAAACATGTTTGCGTAGCCTAATGCCCATTAAATGCCACACTCAAAACTCTCTATTTGATGATATTCATGAGCATCTTATTTTATTCTCACCCCACAAATAATAATGAAAACTATGTCTTTCACTTTGTCGCAAACAAACAAAATATGGTCGGGTGGGAAACACTATAAAGCAGAAGAGAAGCAGTAGAAGAACATAACACAAGGTGCATGGAAAGGAAAATAAAATATGTATGAACATGCAGGGAAATGTAAATGGAAAAGGCAACTGATATAATATTAGTAGAAGAACATAACACAAGGTGCATGGAAAGGAAAATAAAATATGTATGAACATGCAAGGAAATGTAAATGGAAAAGGCAACTGATATAATATTAGACCTATTTGACTCCATTGCATCAGTATTGAATATGAAATAATATATTTATGAAATGTTTACGATGAAGAGAATAGAGAATATAAGCCACCAGGAGCGGTGTCATTGGAGGCCGAAATGTTCTATCAGAGGCTAGGAGTCAAATGCGTTCCACGATGGAATGGAGAAAACCCTAGCAGTAATATACTAGTGTAGGGATGATTTGAGGAAGACTCCTAAGGAATGATACCAAGGATTAACAGAGAATAATTTACGCATGAGGTCAAGGTTGAGGTCGAGCCACCTCCACTCAACGAGTTTTCCAGCCACGAGTTTGCTATAGTAGGAGTGAATCGTTAGACTTCATAAAATTTCTTTGAGGCACCATTATCAGTCAAGGTAGTGGAGGCACATTGCGCTGGATAGACTATGGGCAACGTGATTTTTGAGGTCGATGGTGTGAAGTGAACACGGGTTTGATTACCCACCAATTAGTGAAAACCCTAACCCTAAAATTCCACACTCTCCCCACGCCTGTTTGGATAGTAATTTTGCTACAGGAATTTGTACATGAGAGGACTGAGCTTGATTTCGATTTTAAATCTCCATGATCGTGCTAAACTCGAGAGCAAGAAGCAAAAAACCTCAGCATTTGCAATGGAACAATACCAATGTGCAATGGAATAATACCACAAATAAATGGCAGTGAACTGGTCGTGGGGATTACGGGATAACGAAAGGCGCACAGAGATTTTAGCGCACAGTTTGACACACAGAGAAATTACCAGGTAGAGAGACAACTGGAATGACCAGAGTGACTAATGAAGGCGTTTCAAAAAGTAGGTAAAACACCACGGCATGGAATCTACTCTCCTGTAGTTAGTGGTGTTGGATCTGATACCACTATACTTTAATAAATACACAATAAATGAAATAAATGATTCTGGATCTTTATAACTGAGGATTTTTTCTATCACCTATGACTATTCGTATTTACAATATTATTACAAATAACACCAAAGATCGTATTCAACATTTGAAAAATAAAACAAAGCACAAAATGATTTCAAAATCCCACAACCACGTACTCCCTTTAATCACATGTTAACTCATTATTGGTTGCGGGACTTTGAGATCGAGCTCCAAAACCACTATTTCAAACCCCCATAAACCAATTCTAGTTTTCTTTCAATAACTCTCGCCACCTTTTCACATTTCATATAGTTGGAAACATTGATTACACTGGCACAGAAATACACACAACAAATTAAAAGGAAACAAAAAAGGATTTTTAACCCAAGTTAAAGGGGAAAAATAAATAGTGATTTCTCTCACGTCTTGCATGTAGTAAACTTCAGTCAAAACAGAATCATGATTTTTAGTGGGATTATCAAAGACAAATAATTTGTATCATCAAATCATTACGGGTGTTTCACAAAACCTTTTTCTATAAATATATTTTTCCTTGACAATATCAAGGAAATAATTCTTTAGTAAAATTTGTAAAATATTATCAGGTTTTTTTTTCGTTTTGAAAGTATGGCTTCTAATAAAAAGATTTTATCTTCCCAACAACAATTTAAGTAGTAAATCTAGATTATAGACACTTTGTTAATTGTTTGGGAAAACCTGTAACATCCCGCGCTACTGAGTATACTTTTATTGATTTATTCTTTGAGGACACTTATGTGCAAGTGATTCGATTATGGTACATTGTGATTTCGTTTCGATTATGGATTATACATGGTGATGATGATGTGTTGTGACTTATTATTAATTGATGTATATATTGGAAGATGTTATTGACAAGTTTTCTTGAGTGTGTAAGACACATGATAGGTTATGGATGCCGATGGCATCAATGGACTTCCTTGGACTCCAAATTAATTTAGGGGGTGAATTGTATTTTGATTGAGTATTTCATTTACATACTTGTGACATATGATTGATTACAATATGATTTATGTATATGGATTATTGACATGGTTTTTATTAGTGGATGCAGGCTTGACGATGCTTGCTAATCTGACTCACATAAGGAGTAGAGGGGCCATGCACATAAACTGGACATTAAGGGAGAGGTGTGGCAACGTCCTTGTCACAACTTACTAGCACTCCCTCCGTGCTTCAGATGGTAGGTTAACGATTACCTATTTCGAGAGGTTTACAATGTTGTGAGGACAGACTAAGATAGTCGCTCATGAAGATTCTAAGGAGCGCACAATAATGCAAAGTCCTTATTCCTTAGAAACCCTTAGTCTCTCACAAGGTAGACCAAGTGGAGTGCTGACTCCAAGAGTTGGACAAACTTCCAAAACTAGTCAAAGGCGAGTGGCACCCTTGGCGCACAGAGGTGCGTCTTGAAGTGCACGTTGCATAATTAAAAAAAACTTGAGTCAATAAATCTAGGTGGTCTAGAAAACATTGAATTTATTAGACCTTGTCGGATTGAAAATAATTAATTAAAGAGTGAATTTACTAATTATAAATCCCAATAAAAGTCTAAGACTAATTCTAAGACTAAGCTTAAGTCTAAGTTTAGTTAGGGGACTAAATTTAAATTATTAAATAACTTAAAAGAAATGAGATAAATCACTTTAAGGGAAAAGTGAGAAAAATCTAAAGATTGGATAGAATGTACATGTGTATATGAAAATAATAAAAGAGATTTTTAAAATAGAAAGAAATAAAATATGAGAGAATATGTGTACACATAGAATGATATCTAGAGTCAAACTACCACTAATCTAACTAGAAGAAGGCACCTAATACAACTCTAACTAAGATCTAGTTAGGAGACACTCATTAAATGAGAATTTGGGGAACAAAGAGACAACTAAGAGAGAAAATAGGAACACATTGGGGAATGTGAGGAAAAATGACTTTTTAAATAAAATAAATTCGATAATTACTTGTGCAACTTGGGGAGAGTGTGACAAGTGTGTGGGTGAATAATTCTAATTAAATTAATTAAAAAGTTAATTAATTGTGCCAGTGAATAAATTTGTATAAAACAAATGGCGTAGAAGGGAAATGGGGCTCACTTATTCTTGGTAAGGTTATGCTGCCAAAATTATTGTGGACTGTGCTTTAGTTGTGAGAGTTGGATTACCAAGCTTGTAGAGAGAGTGGAAGGTCTACCTTGCGAGACAAGCCTTGGAGCTATTGTTTGTTAGTTTCTTGTGTGTGGCCCCTTTGTGGCTAGGGGGGATAAGGGGGAAGAATAGTATCCCTAGTGTTGGATGAGAGGTACCGATGAAGTCTAAGGATTATCAAGCGAGAGAATGAGCGTAAGTTTCAGGATTGAATATCCACCATACGACTCAAGATACTTGCAACTACGATATTTTAACTTCTTGTTAAGTTTTTTTTTTTTGTAAGTGAGTTGAGGTTCTATATTACTGAGAAAAATATGGTACAAAAAGGGATGGAGGGGCATCCCCTGATCTGCCAAAAAGGAAACCCGATCATGGGTCCTGATGTTGCGCTGTCTACATAGGCGAAGGGAGGGCTGGGTCGCCACCCAGGGAAACTGACCCAGTCTCCGAAAGCTCGTTTGAATAAACTATACCATAAGAAATACATAAAACCAAGAACATATAACATGGGTTTCTCATACACTGATAAACAAAATGACCTTGGGTTGAGGCTGCGCTAGTCTAAGAGGATTGGATGACTTTCATCTCCTTCCTTCCTTGCCTCGTTCTCTTTTTTCTACTTCACCGTGCAAATATTTCTGATGCAAGCTGGTGTTCCACGTCGGTCTGCTAGAGTGATGTCCATGTGGTGGACATAACGAAGGTAGAGTTGAAATTGTCCTGCCAGTCATTCTCTTTGGTTCCTCTGGTCCTCTGCTATTCTTCTTGCGTTGGTGTCCAGGTTGTTGAGGCGGCTGATAATTTCTATGAGTTCCTTCTTGTGGCCATGGTTTTCCACCCTGCTTGTCTCGTTCTTGTTAGCTCTCAACTTACTTATCAACATTTTTGTGCACCAAGCTTCCTCCACCGTTTTGTGGTAGAGGGTTTTCTTGGGCTGTGTGGCACCTGGGTCAATTATCCCGTCTGCTTCTTGGATGAGTTTCGCCTAGGATTTGCCTTGGCGCTTGGTGTTGACTTCCCGCTCCCATCTGTCGATGACCGCTTTTACTTTTGTGTCGACCTGCTCAAGAAAGGTGGTTTTGGTCTCTCTGGCCGCCTGTTCCATCCTAATGATCTTCCGGGCGCTTGTTGGGAGTTCCTCCCCCTGGGGCTCCCTCTTACTCTGGGTATTCTTCATTCTTACCATCTCTGTTTGAATGCAGTGGCTTCTGTCGTGACTTCATCCTCCGCTTCTATTCGCCCCTTCCTGGTCTCTGTAATTCCTGCTCGTTGGTTTGTAGTTATCCCTAATGCTTCTTCTTTTATGGGGCTTCCTCGAAAGTGATCTTTTCCTAGTGATCATGGGTCTCTCGTAAAGGCGTACCTTCCGGTCCTTTTTCTCTATTACAGAGTGTGTGCGCTTGGGAGCCCTGCCGTCGTTCCAATGCCAATCCTTTGCCTTTCACGTTTTATGCCAATCATTTCCTCCCACGGAAATTATGCATGGATGAGGTGTACCCATTCCTGCCCTCAGGCTATCCTTTTGATCTTCGTCCTTTTCCGGCTGTGGATTTCCCTTTCCGCTCTCCCACGAAAAACCCCTGTACTTCGTTCTATTGACAGGACTGTGGTGTTGTTCCTCCTCTTGTGTTGTAACTGTGATCTGCATTGTAAGTTGTGTTTAAAGGGTGGCCTATCGGATTTTGCCTGAATCCTACTTGCCCTTCAATTAATTCTGTGCCTCCAGCCTCAATGTGGTCGCCCGTACTTCTAATGCCGTCATAGTCCTTTGTTGCTAGTTGGGTACAGTATGTCCGAAACTGGCCATTCGAGATGTTATTCCATGTTGAATCCAATTCTGATCCTTCCTTGTCGGCCCCTTCGTTAGCAATTCTATCCACTAGTCCATTTGTTGAACTTCGTACCCATCATAACTCCATTGTGATCCCCATCTGCAAATGCTCCTGAATGTTTTGCAGGGAGTACGCCAAGCGCCAGTGCCTCTGAATTTTTCCCACTTTGGTGTCGTTTTGGAGTTTCCTTACTGTGTTGATGACCAACATGGAATCTCCTTCCACTATTACATTGGTCATCCCTTCCCTATGTAGTATCTCAAGGCTGGTCTCCAAGGCTCCAAATTCCGTAGCGTTGTTGGTTGAGTTCCCCAGACTCCCAATATACAGTATGATAATTTTTCCGTGACTGTCCCTGATTACTCCCCCCATACCTGTTCGTCCTGGGTTACCCTTCAACACCCCATCAAAATTTATCTTGAGGGAGCCCTCTAGTGGCGGTTTCCAGTTGCACTCACCTACTTGTAGTTGCGACAACCGTCTCGCCTGATTGGGGTTGTGTCCTTTCAGTTGAAAGGCCTCTAGAATTCTGAGATCCCGGTCTGTGAGTTGAGCTCCTCCTGTTTGGAAGTTGCGGCTTTGTACCGTTTCTCTTGTCATGGCTATTATTGTTTCCTTGATCTTTCTAGCCGTCCATCTTTGGTTCCCGAAGATGCACCGATTCCATTCCTTCCATATTGCCCAAATGATCATGCGAGGAATGAGGGTCCAACATAGGTTCACCTCTTTGTTTTCGTTGTAGTTTTCCTTCCATGTGTTTATAGTTGCATAAATATTACCTCTTATCCTATTAGACTGTCAGAAGATGCCTACCGCTCAGTCCCATACATCTGATGTGTAGGGACATTCATCAAGGAGATGGTTCGTTGTTTCCTCCTTTTCTTCACATAGGTGACATCTTGAGGGGCCTATGAAACCTCTCTTCTTTAGGTTTTCCAAAGTTAGGATTCGATTGTGTAGTACTAGCCACTGGAAGATTTTTATTTTTGGCCAATGGGGGCTGTTCCAGAGCTTGTCCCATTGTTGCGTCATGTCTTCTTGGTCTTGGTTTGCTATGTAGTGGCATACTTCTTTAAGATTGAATTCCTTGCCTGCTTTGTGCCCCCATCTCAGCTGGTCATTTCCATCTGTGACTGCAATTTTTCGTCTCCCCAATTCCTCCTCCACCTCTTTAACTGCTGCTGCGGTCTGGTCTGTTGTCTGTGGGGTGAGAGTGTTCCAAATTCTCCATTTGTTGTAGTCTGTTTCTTGTTTCTAGTAATGGTAGACTCGGGTTTTGCCTTGCACCATCGTCTCCTATTGGAGTTCCTCCCGACCTGGTTTTTCCATTATGGGTTCCTGTTGCCAGGCATCCTCCCAGAATCGGGCGGTTCTGCCATTGCTTATTTCCCAAAAGCTGTGTGTCTAGATCCAGGTCTTGTTGTGCCAGGGTAAGTTTCAGATGGAAAAACCTTCCCTGGTGCCTCTGAAGTGGATTTTGTCCTGGTCGCTAATGTCCGGGGCATACTTTTCCTTCCACAGGTTGACCCATGGCGTGGTTGTTTCTTTGACCCATCACTACTAGATTTTCGCCCCATAGGCGTCATTGGTCACTTGCGGGTCATGTAGCCCCATACCTCCTTTTATTTTTGGCTTACAAACCTTCTTCCAAGCCACCAGTGCCCATTTTTTCCTTGTTTCCACTCCTCGCCACAAGAATTCCCTTTGTATGGTTCTTATTTTTTGTAGAATCCCCTTGGGGGTTGGGAAAACTGACATAATAAAGGTTGGGATAGCTTGCAAAACCGACTTGGTTAGGACAAGTCTTCCGACTAGGTTGAGGGATCTGTATGTCTAATTTTTTACCTGGTCTTGTAGCTTGTTGACTATTCCTTCCCAAGTTAACAACTTGTAGGATTTGTCTGTCAGGGGGATGCCCAAATACTTGGTTGGGAGGGAGTTGCGTTCAAAGCCCAAGATGTTGGCCAAATTCCTTTAGATAGCAGGGTTGGTATTAAAGAAGAAGATCATAGATTTGGACTAGTTTATCTCTGCCCTCGAGGCTTCTCCAAACTCGTCTAAGATTCGTTTGTAGGCTTTTGCTTCCTTGACCGTGGGCATGCCATGGAGTAAGGTATCATCCATGAACTGTTGGTGTGTAGAAGTTAGGCAATTCTCGTAGGGTTTGATACCTTTTATTTTCCCTGTTGCGGTTGCACTTTTTATTCTTCGACTGAGTCCTTCCATCATTAAGATGAAAATGAAGGGGGACAACGGGTCTCCCTATCTGATGCCTCTCGTGGGCCAGTATGGTTTGGCAGGGGCTCCATTTACTAGTAGCGAGAAGATTTTTGTGGATACTAGGTTGACTATCCATCTGATCCAATGCCGAGTGAAGTTGAAGGCTTCTAGGGTCCTGACCATATAGTGCTAGCTGATTTTGTCATAAGATTTCGCGAGGTCCAGTTGTATTATCATTCCCCCTCTTTTCTGAAGCTTCAGGGTGTGGATAAGTTTGTGGGCATGAATAATATTGTCCATTATTTGTCTTCCTTTTACGAAACCTACCTTCTCTTATGAAACCAATGTGGGTAGGAGTGGTTTCAATCTATTTTCTATTACCTTGGAAATTATCTTATACACCACATTGCACAGTGCTATAGGTCTGTAACGATCAGGGGTTTTGGCTTCATTTTCTTTGGAGATGAGTGTAATCAAAGTAGCCTTTAGTGCTTTTAGAATGGAGTCTAACCTTCTAGAGTCTTCCACTACCCAATAAACGTCATGTTTGACGACTTCCCAACTGGCTTTGAAGAACTCCACTGTGAAGCCATCTGGGCCTGGGGATTTTCTATTGGGAATTTCCTGGAGTGCTTGGTCTATTTCCTTCTCCACAATAGGCTTGATTAGGCTGCAGTTTTGTTCATCTGTTACCAGGCGAGGGATATGCTGGATTACCTTTTGTATGGATTTTGTTCTATCTTGGTTAGGTTCCTGGGCTATCCCGTGGAAGTGGTTTACCAGAGTTGTTTCGATGTCCTTATGGGATTCACTTTCTATGCCATTCTGGTCCCTAACCTTCAAGATTTTGTTGTGGGCTCTTCTGGCCATGGTTGTTATATGAAAAAACTTGGTGTTCCTTTCTCCTTCCTTTAGCCATCTGATCCAGGACTTTTTTTTCCAGAGAGTTTCTTCTTCCTGGCACCGCTATCCCATTCCCGGGTCATCTAGATCTCCTCCTTTTTTCGCTCCTCATTGTAGCCCTCCGAAATGCAGGTTTCCTAGAGATTTTTCATTTTTTCTTCAATTCTGTTCTTCTCTTGGTTTATATTCCCAAAAGTATCCTTGTTCCACTCCTTGAGCCTATGTTTGATATGTTTTAGTTTCTTGTAGAGTTTGAACATCCTTGTACCTTTCTCTGGTTGCTCCTCATACCACCATTGTTTGATTTTTTCCCTGAAAGTCGAGTATTCCATCCAGAATTTCTCGAATCTGAAGGGTCTGTTCTTTGGTGTGGTCTGAAAGCCTGCTTCTAGTTGCACTGGCCAGTGATCAGATCCCCCCCATGGGAGGATGTTGCAGTCTAAGGTTAGCCCCTGCATAATGATTGACTTTGACACTAGGAATCTGTCGAGTCTTGTTGCAACCTGATACTGGCTCATTTTCTTATTGTTCTAGGTGAACGAGCCATTATTGGTTTTCAGATCTATCATCTCCACTGTGTCTATGAAATTTGAGAACTCCTCCACATCTCTATGCAATCTTCTTCTACCTCCTTTTTTCTTCGCAAGTGATGTTATGATGTTGAAATCCCCAGCTAGGATCCAATGGAGGTTTTTGGCTCGGTTTTTGAGATCATATAGGTCTCTTAGCATTCCTCTCCTATCCTCTAACACTTGGGGTCCATACACATTAGTGCAGAAAATATCCCCTGTGTTCCCAATGAGTTGCATGCAGACCGTAAGGGTATTCCTTGTCGCTTCGGCTGCTATTAGGCTTAGTAATTGTGGGTTCCATAAGGTGAGGATACCTCCTGCCATTTTGTGGCCGCCAATAGCCACCATCTTGTACTTGTTGTTGGTTGTGGAGCCTGATTATCTTCCTGATTCAGAGGTCCTTTATTTCAGCCGTGTTTATACCCCATGAAGTATTTACACCCCAGAAGTATGTACACTCTTCCACTGCAGTGAGTGGAGTACCCCCCTGCCGGAGTCAGGGGATATCCCGGTGGGGGAGTGCAGGGGAAAGAGACTTGTGAGGGTGAAAAGAAAAAAGTACCTTGTAAAGTATGTTAATTTCATTGTAAATCACGGACCGTTCATTATAAGGTTGCGAATCTAACGATAGAGATTATGTTAGGGTTTTGCCCTAGAAGGCAACCCTCTTTTATGAGGGAAATATATTCGCGACTATGGATGATGGTGAATATTGTGAGAGGCATGAGAGAAAGAAGAGAGGAAGTTATGAGTTCTTGTAGGTTGTATCCTTCATTTCTTTGGATAATAATAAAGGAAGGACACGTCAATTTCTTTGGTGGGCGTAGCCCTGCTTTGGGTGTGAACTCCACGTAAATCTGTTTTTCTCTTGTATTGTGTGTCTTCGTGTTTTGTTTCTACTTGCATTTGTTTTATTTTATTGCTCCTTGGTCCTATTTTTTCTAACAATTGGTGTCAAAGCGAAAGGTAACTCACAACAAAATAGGGTTTCTGAAGTTGATTAAGAACAGTAATGTCGGAAGATGGAAGTTTTAGGGTTGAGAAATTTAATGGCTAAAAATATCGGTTATGGAAGATGCAAATGGAAGACTATTTATATATCGGAAGGATCTATTCCTACCATTGGAAGGTGGAGTAGCAAAGCCGGCCGGCCATGAAGGACGAAGAATGGGAGATTCTTGGCGAGAAGGCTCTAGGAATGATACGGTGACACGGAAGCATCGGTGGCTTTCAATATTTGAAAGAAAAGACGAGGGTTTGATGGAGTCGTTGGTCAAATTGTATGAAAAACCCTCGGCGTCGAGAATAAGGTATTTCTAATGAAAGAGATTATTTAATATGAAGATAGGAAAGGTAGATTACGTTGCAGATCATTTAAATTATTTTTATATGGTTACTAATCAACTAGGATCTGTAGAAATTGGACTTTGATGATGAGGTTAGGAAGCTCTTCTAATCTTGTGCTCATTGCCGAGAAAAGATGGGAATAAGCTTGGTCATGGTATAAGCCAACTACGTCTCTGGTTCCAAATACTTTAAGAATTTGATGATGTTGAAGTGTTATCCTTAGTGATGAAATTTGATGGAAAAGCATAGGTGAGGCATCATGTAATGCGTTAAACATTGAGAACGAGGGAAGACAAAAGGATAGAGAAGGAGCTCAAAGAAACATGGAGAATTCTAGGAAGGGCAGTCAAATCCAGACTTGGAAAGATAGAGTGTTGGAGATTGTGGGAAAAGGACATTTGAAGAAAAGAGCTATGAGCTCAAAAAGAAACAAAGAAGATGGGTGATAGGAGAGAGAAATCAAGAAGCTGAGTGAGCAGTGATGTGTTACAAGATGCTGATTCTTTATGTAGATAATATTCACGAGTCTTGGGTAGTAGATTCGGGGGAGCTTCATTTCATGCCACCACCCAGGAAACATTTTCTAGATTGTGTTCAAAGTGATTTTAAGACGAGGTTCATTTGGGTGATGATAAACCATGCAAAATTGTTGGAATGGGAAAGGTAAAAAATAAAACAATGGAAACCAATGGTTGTTGAAAGAGGTAAAGCATGTTCAGTTATGGAAAAATCACGATTTCAGCAGGCGATTGGCAAGTGAAGGTTGGCTATGTATCCATATTTATAGATAAGGCGTGGAAGAGGTCATCAAAAGGATCATTGGTGATAGCGAAAGGAGAAGGTAGGTACATTGTATCTATGCGGTATCTGACTCTTCTATATCTTTAGCTTCACAGTGGATACAACGCTATGGCATCATGGGCTAGGACAAATGAGTGAGAAAGGGTATGTAGATCCTTCACAAAGAAATTTGTTGCTAGATCTTAAAACAAATTGATTTGGACTTCTCTTGACATTGTTTATGGAAAACAAAAAGAATTGATTTCTAAGAGTATGAAAAGAAAAGAAGAATGAAAGGTTAGAGCTTGTGCATACTGAGGATGTATGGGGACCGACTTAGGTATCATCTCTTGGTGGCTCTCACTATTATGTTACTTTTATTGATGATGCAACTAGAAAAACTTGGGTTTATTGCATTAGACAAAAATCTGATATTTTGATACTTTTAAAAATGGAAACTTTAGTTGAGAATGAGGCAGGGGAAAAGTTTGAAGTGTCTCAGATCGGATAATGGAAGTGAATTCACAATAAGAGTTTGATGATTACTTTTCATACCATGGGATTAGTACAGAGAGCAGTTCCACGAACACCACAAGAAAATAGTTTGTCAGAAAAGGATGAAACGAGGACAATCATGGAGCATGCAAGGGTATGAGATTGCATGCAGTTTGCCCACGTCTGATTCTGAAGCGAATCTTTGTGAAATCTTTTGTTGTTTACTTAATAAGGAGAGGACCTTTAAGCTCTTTGGATGGTTGAATTCTGGAGGAGGAATGGACCGGAAAAAGGTAAACTATTCTTTTGAAAACTTTTGGTTTGTGAAGCATTTGTCCCATATTGATAAAGAAAATAGAGAACAAAGCTTGAGGCAAAATCCAAGAAGTGTAGCATTGGATATGGTGTTAATGATTTTAATAAACATGGGATTATGAAAATAACAAAATCATTAGGAGTAGAAGATGTCATGTTATTCAATGAAGAAGGTCGTACAAAGATCAGTTAGGGAAAGCTTGAGGAAACAAAAACAAGAATACCGCGATTAGCAGTAGGATCGAGAAAAGAAATTCCAAAGGGAGACGAGGAAAATCAAAGATATTGTACAACAACGGGGGTAGCAACATGGCTTACCTCAAATACACCGTGTTGTTGAAGATCTAGGTTAAGTATAACCCACTGACGATACTCTCCTTCATTATATTATTTATTGTTGGCTGATTCGGTAATTGAAGAATGTTATGAAGAGCAATCACCGGTAGACACCAAAAAAGTGGGAGCAAAAGGCATGAAAGAAATGGATTCCTTGGAAAATAACGGTCTGGGACTTGGTTCAGTTACTGCCCGAGAAAAAGATAATTATGAAATAAATGGGTTTACAAGTTGAAAGAGAAGATGGAGGAGAAAAAGTGGTACAAGGCTGAACTTGTTGTAAAGGGGTTTGCACAAAAGAAAGGTATAAATTTTCCTTTATTTTCCTGTTGTTAAAATTACTTCAACTAGGACTATTTAAGTCTTGTGATGAAGATGCATCTTGAACAATTAGATGTAAAAATAACTTTTCTCCATGGGGATTTGGAGGAAAGATTTATATACGGCGACCACAGGGGTATGAGGTCAAGCGAAGGAGAATTTGGTATGCGGAGTTGAAGAAGAACTTGTATGGACTAAAACAAGCTCAAAGGCAGTGGTATTTGGTTGTGGTTTGTAATGAACATGGTTTTAGTAGATGTCATTCTGATCGCCGTGTTTATTTTAAAAAGCTAGAAAATGGAAGCTTTATTATCTTGCTATTGGTATGTAGATGACATGCTTGTGCAGGGACTAATATCTGTAGGATATAAATGTGCTCAAAGGAGAGTAGCCAATTCATTTAGATGAAGGTTTGGGTCTTTAGAAATCCTTGGCATGAGAATAACAAGAGACAAGAAAAATGTAAAGCTGACATTTGTCTCGAGGTGAGAATTACCACCAGGAAGGTGTTGGAGGGTTTAGAATGAAGAATGAAAAAGCAGTTAGTACACCTTTGGCGATATTTCAAATTAACTAAGGAAATGTCCCAAGACCGCAGGGAGGAACAAATACGTGTCGAGGGTCCCTTATTCATCAACAATTGGCGGCTTGATGTACGCAATGGTTTACTAGACCGGATATTGCACATGGAGTGGGAGTTGTAGTAGGTATATGAACAATCCATGTAAAGAACGATGAAGAATGGTAAAGTGGATTCTGGGGTATTTGAGAGTACTACTACACATGCATTGTTATGTTTTGGAGTTCAGGACACTTTTCTGAGGGATATGTTGATTCGGATATGGCGGGTGATAAAGGCAGTAGGGAGCACCACGGGGTATGTTTTACTATAGGTGGAACAACAATAAGTTGGATTTGAAACCACAAAAGGTTGTTGCACTTTTTCAACAATAAGAGGCGGTATGTTCTTTTCTGAGGCTAGTAAAGAAATGATTTGGTTACAAAGGTTTATGGAATTGGGAAAGGAGGAGAACAATAGGTTGTACTGACTTGGTCAGAGTGCCATTCACTTGCAAAGAACTCAACCTTCCATTCGAAGACTAAGCATGTCTGATTGAGGTACCACTTCATACCAAATCACCTTGGAAGATGGACAATTGAAGATGGAAAGATACACACTAGACAGAATAATGCAGACATGTTAACCAGGGTAACCGGGAAGGTTCCTACTGGGTTTAGGTTGGTCTTCAAGAATGTGAAGATGAAATGAGATATTTTCGGGGTCCAAGAAGGTTCGAGGAGTCCGACATATTATCTGTGTGGTGGAGTTGTTGAGATCAGGTCTCAAGTGGAGATTGTTGGTTGTGGACTGATTATGTTCTTGATTCAGAAGTCCTTGCTTTCATCCGTGTTTATACCCATGAAGTATTTACGCGAGAGGTATGTACACTCTTCCATGCGGAGAGGTACCCTGCGGGGTCAGGGGCTATCCCATTTGAAGTGCGGGGCAAGTGGGGGTTGGTGGCCCAACAAAATTGCCTTGTAAAAGTATATTGTAATTTCATTGTAATCTGGACTTTCATTATAAGGTCGCGAATCTATGATAGAATTATGTTAAAGGTTTCCTAGAAGGCAACCTTCTTTTAAGAGGGAAATGTATTCTTGACTATATGGATGATAGTGAATATTGTATTAGGAGATAGCATGAGAAGAAATAAGAGAGGAAGTTACAACGGTTTCTTTGTAGGTTGTATCCCTTCATTTCTTTGGATAATAATAAGGAAAGGACAGCAATTTCTACGGTGGATGTAGCCATTAGGTGAATACGTAAATGCAATGTCTCTCTTATTATTGTTATTGATATTACGTGTTTTTGTTTTGCATTTGTTTTATTTCTGTGTTTTGTTTTTGCATTTGTTTTATTTTATTGCTCCGCGGTCCTGTTTTTCTGACACTTGTGCCATTGTTGTTGAATGATTGTTTCCATTCTGTCTGTATTACACTTGGTCTCTTGAATAAAGTAGAAATCTGGTTGCTCTTGTTTTAGTCTACTCCTAATGATTCGTTGCTTTCTTGGGTTGTTTAGGCCTCTTATATTCCAAGTTATAACCTTCATTTAAACATGCGGGGGGGAGTTGGGGAAGAGTTTTTTTATCTTACTCGAGTTTATCAGTAGCGCTCCAAGCTCCTGCAGGGTTACACTATTGGATTTCCTGCCTTTTTTCCTCTACGCCTGCTTAGGTGAGAGCTGTGGTTGTACCTCGCTGGATTTGACTCCTAGGTGTCCCATCTCCCCGTGTGTGTGCTTTAGGCCTCTGGCTTTGGCTTCCTCCCTTAGGAGGAATAAGTACTGGATGCGATCAAGTTGCTTTGTTGGTACATTGTCTACTCCCTGTCTTTTCCATTGCTCCAGTATGTTCATGAGATCTATTCCTTCCCTCTCCACCAGGTCTCTGAGTTCCGGATATTTTGTGCCTACTTCGCTTGGTGTCATTTCCGCCTCTCCCGCCGCGTCTTGCATGGGGGTGTTCTCGTCTCTGATTTCTCCTTCCATTGGAGTTGCGTAACTTCCATTTTCCTTTTGGTTGTTTGGTCGGTCAGTGGGCTCGTTTGGTGTTTGTTCTCTGACTTCCTGATCTTTTTCCATATCCTTCTTAGCTTCTGCCCCTTGATTGGTTTTATCCCTTCCTTCCATGTTAATCCAGACCTCTGAGTTATTTTCTGCTTGGGCTTTGCTCTGCTTTTTGTTGGCTTTGCTTCTGGGGTTTGGTTTAACAAACCCACCCTCATCCTGCTGTGGTTTGGGTTTTTCCGTTTCCTGTTTTTTTATCAAGGGGGCATTCCTTGATCAAGTGACCATATTCATGGCATATTCTACATTGGAAGGGGATCTGTTCATAATCGATGTTTTGGATCCATTCCTTATCCCTGATTTTAAGGCATATGGCTTCTGGGAAAGCTGCCGACACATCCATCTCTATACATATTCTTGCGTGAGATGTGTATCTCCCTTTCAGGGTGGCTTCTGCGGTCTTTATATATTTCCCCAGTTTATTCCCTATTGCTTCAAAAGTAGAGGGTAACCAGTAGTCTAAGGGTAGGGAGTAGAGTCTCAGGCAAATCGATACCTTTTTGAAGGTCTCTTTTTCTGGG
Organism: Picea sitchensis; assembly: GCA_010110895.2. NCBI lineage: Eukaryota > Viridiplantae > Streptophyta > Pinopsida > Pinales > Pinaceae > Picea > Picea sitchensis. The sequence goes on from SNQJ01S0018755.1 coordinate 76,184, forward strand.
GCAAAATTCTCCTTCCATGGTTGCATGTACAGTCCTGCTGATGCATGTAAGTATGGCCCTGCTTCAAATACTCTATCTCTATCCTCCAGGTTTATGAAGACCACTGTGAAGAAACCTTTTGAGCCCAGATGGAGCTCCACTTCCCCATTTGGCTTCCAGTGATATTTGATCCAATTGCGCAACGCTCTTTCGGTGGGTCACAAGCCCATAAATTTGCAAATTAGCGCATGCGCCTTCATCTGATCCTTGTAGAGTTGCGTCTGCGGATCCTCCAATACCACCTTGGGTATCAGTGCTGATTTGGGTTTGCATGGGTTGTGCCCTTCTGCCCGGTTGGCCTTCGTTGTGTCTTGCGTCTCGTTTTGGGTTTCTCTGGCTTCCTCTTCCATGCATTCACTTTTTCCCTTGTCCCTTTCCTGACCCATTCTAGGGTTAGATCCCGAGGTGCCTGTCGTAGGTGCCTTGAAAAATATGCCCCTTGGCCCTTTCCCTCTGTCTACCACTATCTGTTTGTATGAGGGGGTACCCTTACCCCCTCCTCTGATGCTCATGCTTCCCTCTGCTATGGCCGCGACTGTCAAAAACCCTAACTTGCGGTTGCTCTGAGAAATTCAGACCGAATTCCAAATTTAATAGAAATAAAAATTGTTTAAATTCTTGTTAAGTTATTGCTTATTAAATACTCCATTAATTTTTATTTCATATTGTAAAGTAATTAGAGATTATATGTAGTGTTTGATTATCTAATAAGTTTTGGACGAGTGTTGGATTGTATAATTTACCTCTAGTGTATGATTTGGAATAATTGAGTTCTGGGCGAATGATAGACCCCGTGGTTATGAATTTTTAAAAATGTATTGGATAGATTGAATATAGACTGCGAGTTTTTTTTCCTGTACACTATAAAGATTGAATGTAGATTTCAAATTTTCGTGTACATTATATATAATATATGGATTAATTATTACGGCAAGAATTGTTAAATTTTGAAGACTTTCAACATGGATTTATATTGGTTTAATTACGTAAAGGGTTTGATAAAATTGATAGTCAGTCTCTTTGCAATTACCTTAAGGAGTTCTGATAAAATCAATTTATTTACCATGCTCAAATGAAACACCTTAAGAGTTCCTCGCCGAGTAACCAAATAGTTATAATCCTAGATTAACTATATCTACTTCTCTCTGTTATTTTGGGTTCGAAGGTGAGGATAGATGGACGATTCTTGTCCATGGAGACATTTTCGTGGAGAAATAGTTTTCAACGATGGATTAAATTACCTCCATCTAAAGTTTCGAACGTTGATAAATTCGATAGAAAATTAATAAGTCCAACCATTAAAATGAGAGTGTATTAGTTATAGTGAGTTATTCTAACAACCAAATTTTTATATACTTGATATACTTATATATCCACCTCTGGATATGCACTATCTTTTCATAATATATATCAAAGATATTTGAGCTTTAGATCTCATTATTTAGTATGTACCTATTCTTCCATGATCAAGAATTAAGGTATATTTATAAGTTATCTCTCTGCATCATGGAATGTTTAGAGTATTTTTCCAACTACCTTATAGTCGTAAACTTGGTCTAATTTATGTTGTATTTCCTTTCTTTTGGAACTACCTATTCTGTGGTAAGAACATTTATCATTTATTTGTTAGGAAAAAGTGATGGGTCACAATCATTAATGTCTATGTTGGTCTCTAAAAGTAAATTACCAATTATTTAGAGAATTATCTTTAATTAGCAATTATTTAGAGAATTATCTTTAATTGTGGAAAGATTTGTAATGTTAAGTTAATAGAGTGCACAATTTATACTCAAATAAATTAATTAATAAGTCTAAGTAAGTTAGTTAATAAATCTAAGTAGGTTAGATTTGTAGATAAAAAGGTAATATATATTAAGAGATACTTGTTAAATATTGGGTGGATATCTTATAGATAACTCATGGATACCTTCTCAATCTATTATGAGCATCTATTGAATATTTCTCCATTGACTACTTAAACTATATGACTATAGAAGGTCATCACTTTTTCTTAGATCAAATAATCCTTGTAATGGAAGTTATTTTTTTTTCCTCGGAAAAATTAGTAATTTTATTCATCCAAAAGGAGCCAAAATTACATTCGCAGGTGCATGATGCACTCCCCCAATCCATGTATAAAAGAGTAGATAATAAAAAACTTGAAACGGCCCAGAAAAACTACTAAGTCACAAAGAATATTTACAATAAATATAACTAGTAAGATCCTACAACTAAAGCAAAAGAACATAATTTCATGCCCAAGAAGGACCTCAAAGTGCAGATCCACAGATCCACACTGCACGCCCAAAGGAAGGACCTCAAAGCTCTATTCCAACCACCAAAGAAGCATAAAAACCCAGCAACTACAACATCAAGCTCCAATTCTCATAACAAAGACCCATAACCTTGCCACCAACACACCGAGAAAGGAAGCCTTTGAAAGCCACAGACGAATTTGTTCAAGGGATAATCTCGAGAAAAAAAATCAGCCAGACCGACCAACATCAACAGTCGACGAGTCGCGCAAGAAGCAGTGCACCAGAGAAAACCCAAGCCGTCAGAGGTTGAGGCACCAATCGAAAAAACCACGCACCCATAGGGTGGAGCCACATTCAAACCCGACAGAGAGGGGACAAAGAACGACCACGCCTATAGAGGATGCGCCCACGAAAGCGGCACACCAACACCGTGAGGGGCACACCAAGTAACCATGGGAGAAGAAGCACCAGGGAGACCCGAAGGAGGCACCCACGAAGAATTCAGTGGGAGGGGTTGCGCCCAGGAAAACCCTAGCCGTAGAGCCCCCGTTTTTCTCCCCCTCCTTGTAATGGAAGTTATTATTAGCGTCTTTAATTAAATTGTACAAACCTTGATTTTGTTGGTTGTAAACGTCAATTCTTAAATTAGCTCTTAATTGAAAAATTGGTGATTGAGTGGGTACAAGTTATTGGAGTATCCTCTTGTAATATGCAATTTAAATGGTGGATGATGAATTATATATGCATATGAGTATTTTGATGAGGTAAAATTTAGTCTTGAAATTTTAGACTAGGATTGGTTTGGGAAATAGAAATCTTCATGTTCCCGAGAATAATTGCCAGTCCTGAGACCTTAAATGGTCAAAATCAATCAGATAAATCTTGGCATTGAGCATTGATTATGTGTCTTGAAGGTCCTAACCTTGCAGGGTAGGTTGGGAGGGTAGATATATATTGTTATCTTTATGTGGTATGGTTGAACTATGGATACATCGATGTTGTATTTGATTTTGTTGTGTAGTGATGTGATGAGATTAGAATGTGTAGTTGATGTATGTCGCATGTTACTTATTGTAACTGTTGTTTTCAATTTTTTTTTTTACTCATTTACATTGATGATGTAACTCAAGAGACGTTACAAAATCATTGAAGCAATTCATAATTTATCTTTTTCAAGATTTTCTTATAATTTAGAGGATATTGCCACCTCAAATGTTTTATGGCATGGATTATAGTCCTAAAAATGTTTCATTTCCATTAATTCGTTCATATGTGTCTACTTAATCTTATGACCCAATTCAGAGGGTTGTGAAATCCAAGAATAATTAGTATATCTTATTCCATGCTTCAATTTTTTTCATATTTTCCATATTTTTATTACTTGATAATCAAGAAAAGATAGAGGAGGATGAAGTGGAAACTTATTTTTAACTCGATACCATTAGAGTAAAAGAACACATTTTTATTGAAATTATTACCAATGGGTGCAAGTTTTCCAGAGTCAAAATTTCCATTAATTTCTTGTCCATTCAAAGAATCATTAAGGGAAATCATAGCATTGAGTTGTTTGATTTTGAGATATGACAATGGCATTTCAATAGATGGATGTATTTTAGGGTTCATCCTTAATATTACTCATTCTGCTAAGTATGATTTTTCCAAGTTTTATCTGATAACATCCACGAACAACTGGTTCATTTTTAATCAAGAAATGTTTTGTATACCAACCATATTTAATGTATTGTATGTTATAATTTCATTCCACCAATTTTTAGCATTTGGCATGAAAGACAATTGGTTAGCAGAAAAAGTTACAGTTAGTTTTTGAATGGACTCAGGTAGTAAGGGATTATGGCCAAAGGGATGGTTTCAAAACCTTTGTAGATAAATTATGGCCACAACTTATGCTCTAATACACAATGAATATCCTCCATGTTTCTTGAATGTAGAAGCTTTCTTCAACTAAGCCCATAATTGAAGTATGGAGATTGGTACATTTTTTAGGATTATATAGTCTTAAGAGTTTATGGATGAGAGTTGAAACCTTACAAAGTACTAGTTTTTCTCACTCCTAATATTTTTTCCTTAGAATATGTTTGCACCTAAGGTTTGAAAAAGACTGTGTGCACGCCACAAGTCAGTACTGCGCTTGCTTGAGAATATGCACTACGTGACACCCAATTCCAGTGTTTGTGCCAAGAAAGTATTTGATGCATGCATTGACCCATTTTGTACTGTGCACAAGGACTTATATAAAATCATATGCAGGCTAGATTTAAAAAGATATTTAGGAATCATTGTAACTGATTTTGTAACAATCGACTAGTCATGGTCGAGGTTATGGATGAACTAGCAAGTTCCTTATGATTACCACACTATGCGGAAGATACAAGCTGATGCATACAAATACATAAGGGTTGGGATTTTGAGTAAAGGGAGAGTTCATTGTTATGTGAGAGATTTGTGACACACGATGCAAGAGGAAACATAGTGCAACACTTACCGCAAGGTTGAATCAGAAAACTAAGTGATTACTTGCACTATTGCATTAAGATGTTGTGTGATCCTAAAGTTGCAAATAAATTGACCCACATGTTAACAAGATGTACGGGGGAAGAGGAAACCACTATAGCTATTTCTTCCTTGCTACTAAAACATGGCATGTGCCAGGTGAGTAGAAACAAGTGCATGGGAAAATAATTTAAAATGACAGCCAATATCATAAATTATGAGATGGACGATGTCATGTTGGACCTGGGACGTGACATGCAAATATTGTTGCAGAAAGCTTTGGAGTTGATGGGTAAACCAAACTTGGTGTGGTCCCCTATTCAACACATGATTTCCAACCAATACAAAATATATCTTATTGGAAGGCTAGAAAAATTGGAAGTGAACATTGAGGGGGTAAATACCAAAGAATACTTTGAGGTGATTGTGATCATGGATGATTAAGACCCCTATCCATCTCTACTTGGCATTGACTGGGCATTCGCTAACAATGCAGTACTGAACCTAAAGCAATGGTAGATATCATTTGAGACAAACACCTTGCGCATTATTGTGTCATTGGATCCAAATGCAGGTGACCGATACAACAAGCCTGTGAATGAGGATGTATAGATTTTTATCATATAGAAAATCTATAAGATCACAGGGTGCAAGAAGGATTATGAAAATTAAACAACTGATGGTGAATGAAGTTGCAGAAGTGTTCACTCCTATGACATAGATTTGGAGGATGCTATGGATAGATGGCAGAATAAATTGCATGAGGTATCCACGAGGAGATTCTCGTGAATCACCAAGGAAGTGCACTTAATCTGATTAGAGTTATGTGATCTACCAAGGTTTGACGATACAATCCTAGTAGACACATTTTTGGAGAAGATGGAAGAATTGGTGTCAGAGACCCAAAGGATACATGACATGGATGTAGTGGTCAAAGGAACACCTATGCACTGGTGGGTGATGCACTGTGTAGATATAAAAGAATAGGAGAAGGTGGTCAAATACATCAAAGTCAGGTTCCAGCTGATGAAAAAAGTTTAATTTATTAACTAATACCACGGTACTGAGGAACCTCTGGAGAACATTTTTTTAGGTGAAAGGCATTGGATAGACAAGAATATTCCTAGCACACAATGGGTTCATAGAATACCCAAGAACGCTACACCGAAAGTTTCCTATGTGCAACATAAACCTTTAGAAAACTCAAAAAATTTGGATAAGCGACACATGCAAAGATCAAAACCATCCCAAAGTTGGTACAATGGTCCAATTGGCATGGTACAAGTAGAAAAACTCAACAAATAGCCATGGCAAGGGCGGATGAACCGAATTCGACTGAAGACACATCACATACCTCCAAGGTCGGATGCATGGTGATGATATTATCTATGTAAGAGGATAGTGCACAATAGACAGGCCCTGCCGACAATTAGAATATGACTTAGGTAGATTACACATAATCATCATAATAAGTAGGAGGATTAGATAGGTCAACATAATAAAGAAGAACATGTTAGTTTGTACCTAAAAAAATATTAGAATATTGGAGATTAAGGTATAAATTCTAGAGTACAATCCAAAGGATAGAACAACGAGACATGAAAGGGGGGGGGGAATTAAGGTATAAATGCCATAGTACAATCCAAAGGATAGAACAACGAGACATGAAAACTAGCTACTAGGATCCAGGCACACACAAAAGTGGAGACATAGGTATTTATCCCTAGGATAGGTGATAGTATCTTGGGGAATTAGAATCATTTATGGAAATAATTACCCATAGTGTATGATATAATTATGGTGGTAAAGGCCACTATCGGTGATGGGTAGAGACCTCGAGGGACATCTCAAGAACCTAGTATCATTGGAAGGAAGTCACCCACATAGTATTTAATGTTCAAATACTACACTTCACTTCACTATTTTCACAAAGTTGTTAGAGCAAGATTTTCCTCACCTTATGAAATCTTCCAGAGAGGGACTTATTCCATTTCCCTATGCATACTTGTCTTCCCTGTTACTAGAATCTAGAGAAAAAAATACAAAATTTTCCACCTGTACGCATCTTGCACACTATACAACAAGCGTATACGCAGGCTGATCCACTACAACCCGTGTACATCGGGATTTGTGCCAAAAAATGAAAATGAAATGTTGGGTTTCCATGTTACGATAGGATATCTTTGATCCTTGGCCTTCCATATACTGGAAACGTTCTGACTCGGCCCTTAAGTTTCATTTTGAAGGCTATAAAGAGGTCAATCCCGAGTTATGAAAAAGGAGAAAAAATCAACTTTGAGAGCAAAGTTACTCTGGAGAAATTATTTACTTCATATTGAGTTTGCATCCCTTTGTCCTTTAAGTCTAAACACAATGTTCAACCCCCAAGCTCTTCCCTTGTTGATGGAGAACCTCATTATCTCCCTTGTATGAGCTTGCCCTTGGTAGAGGATTGAAGTGGTGGAGGCCCAACTAGAAGGAACTTAGTTTCTCGGTTCTGAACCGTGCCGGCATGAAAGTCGGTAATATTTTCACTTATGTTGATCATTTATTAATAGAAATACTCTCTTCTCGTGCAATTGATGTCTTGCAAATATATGAATTATTATCCATGAGCGTATTTGTTATGTATATTGATGGATTATGCTATCTAATGTGCTAACCTTTTATATTGCCACCATATGCTTGTTTTTTCTTTTTTGTTGAGAACTTGTTGCAGGTATATATAGCTTTGGGTCAAAGTGTTCAACGATGGACATCATCGAACATCTGGACGAGGTATGAATCTTTCTTATCTCCCTTGCACATTGGTTTATATAGAATATTGTTGGGATAGAGTTGATTTCTACAGTCATTTTCGTCTGTTGTGGTTCACCCTAGCCATAGAGAGATTTTCCTCGTAATAGAATTGGTGACCATACCGGGGATGAATATTCTTTCTTAGGGTTTGAAGTACTTTTCTCCTTAGATTTCTCTCGTTTCTATTGTGGTTCTTGTCGCATCATTGCTTGATAGCTTCTGTTCACTCTGGGTCTGAGTTTTCAGCCTTTCTCCCTTGCCTAGCCTTGTTTTAAAGCATATACACACATTTTGCCTTGACAATCGCGTATACACGTAGCCTGTCTCACTGCAAGTTGCGTATATGCGCTCTGTTTACCTGAATAGTCACGTACATCAGTTTGCCTTGCTTTTTTTCTTGGTCTGGTGTTTACTGGGTGGGATTTAATGCTTTCTGAGCCTTCTTGGGTCTCTGTAGTGCCTATTAAGTGTTTGTGGGATGACATGAAACCCTCTTTTGGTTGAATTTCTGGGCAAAGTCTTTCTCTTCATATTTTCATTTTTATTGTCCTTGTACATTGGGCTGGGTGTTTTGTTGCTTGGTATCCTTCTTGAGTTATCTCTTTTTTATACACAGTAGGGATATATATCAAGTTACTTTTCAGTCCATGCATTTTCAGTTTTGATATATTGAAAATACAAGCAAAATAGGAATTTTGCATTGCTTGGCATTTTTGTCTTTTGAGTTTTTATCATTAGTTTAGTGCATATGTGAAAGATTGCATTTTTGCTTCTGAATTGCAGAGTTGAATTTGAAAATTGCATCGTTTTTAGAAGCATATCATTCATTGAAAGTTAAATTTAGGACTTTGCATTATTTTCATATTTACTTCTCTTGCAGATTCATAACACCATGAGTTTCACTACCATACCTTTTTGAGTAATCACAACCATTAAAATCAAGGCTATGATTTAAAATTAACTAGTCACAATTTTATCTTCTAGGGTGCACAAACTAGCCTAGGATTTAGTGCCTTGGAATAGGATTTTGTGAGTAAAGTTCTCTAAGGAAATTAAATCAACATATGTGTCTAAGTCAGGGAGTGGAGAAATCCATTGTATAATTGGTAATATCAGGAGGCTTCATTCACACCGGAGTTAATCACAAGATCGCGTGAATTTGGTTGAAGGGATACCCCCCTGATACCTTCCTAGCGTCATAGATATTTCTAGGGATCTATTCATTTCTGGGGATATTGTTAGTGCCCTTACCTCCATGAGAGATGGTTCTTTCAAGGTTTCGGGCTTTGATACCCTGCCCATATGGTGGACCTAACTTACGACTGCTCTCCTGTGCATCGATTATACAATGGTTTATTAGTTTCTTGACTTAGGCGTCTCATAGGTTACTTGCAGGGGTTATTCTGTAGGTACCCTAGATCAGATAAGGGTCGGACAAAACACAACCTTTATGGAGGATTACCTCTCCGGGGGGATCTGACCGTTTAGTTGTTAAGCCCATGAGGGCCCTTATAACTGATTTTGTTACCTCTGATATTTAGCAGGGAGTCTCAGACCCCTCTTGGGAGAGACATACCTTCTTTAGGGAGGGAGGCCATTCAACCACTTTACCCCATTTGCATGCATATTTTCCATTTGACTTTTGGTGTGCTCTTTGATTACTAGTTGGCCTTAAGAGTTTATACTGAGTTCTCTTTATCATGGATAGTGGAGTTCCTTTGACTCCTTCGTTCACCGCTACCTACCCCATGATGCCTACTCCTGTCATGGGGACGAGTCCTTCCATTTTTCATAATGGTATGAAAAACTATGGTACTCAGTCCGCACCTTGGGTCTCTAGTCATTCTCCCATTGATATGCCTTCACCTTTGAAATCCTCTCTCTAGTTCACTTATATGAATCCTAGAATTGGATCCGGGGTCACCATGGCCCCAATTCCTATGTATTCATTTGATATGAGTCATGTCCCTAAACCTACTTTCACGATGGGAGGTTGGAACCTCCCCTCTTACGGATCCAGTCCTAGTTATTCTCTTTCAGGAGCCAATATTCAGATGGGTGCTTATTCTACTTATTACACTCGATCCATGTATCCTCCATCCACCATGTCGGTTCCTTCGAACACTTTTTCCATGATTAGTCCTCATGTATCCCTGGGTGTTTCATAAGGGGAGAATCAGTTTTACGGTTTGGGCTACCCACTTCATGGAACCCCTTCACAAGGGGGCAACATATATCCTCACTTGAATAGTTCTTATCATACTTATGTCTCTTCGCAGACTTCAATGATGTTGCTCGTTCATATTTCTTTGATTCAATTAAACAGAGGATACTACCTTTTCAGACAGGGACATGGGGTAAATTAGGATCCCTCCTGGATTGCAATGTTTCAAAGTCAATATTTCCCTGGACCTTGGTATAAAATGCCACAACCCACCGCTATTCTAGTCACTGTAAGTCATACTGGAGCTCCATCACCAACCTTTTCCAGTCATGTTGAAAATGGGTCAACAACTTCTACAAGTCCTGTTGACAATTCACACCCGACTGCTCCTAGTCATGCTGGGGGCACCACTCTAATCACCATGAGTCATATCAATATCGCATCTCCAACCTTTGTACATCATGCAAGAGATGAATCTCCCACCTCTACCTATCATGTTGAGAGTATGTCACCAGCCTTTGTGAACACCACTGGGGGCATTGAGAAACCTAGGTGTTTCAGACGTAAGCCTAAGTTAATTTGTAGGACTTGCAAAGGATATCATCTTACTCATCTGTGTCCAACTAATGATGAGATACTAGAAGCATGGGTCTCACCTAAGGATACTTTGAATTCTTAGGCATCTATGTTTTCCCCACATCCTGTTTCTCCTTCAATTGACACAATGGTAAGGCCACCGCATTCCTCTCTTGACCTCACCCCCATGGTCGAGGGTGATGGGTCCCCTATCCTTTTTACCGTGCATCCTCTTCAACCTAGAGTTGAAGAAGTGGTCATGCCAGTACCATCTTTTGTCAATCCTTCTTTCCTTGCAGAGGGTGATGTATCCTTTAATCATGTCATCGACATTCCTGATCCCGCACCTTATGAACTAGAGAGAGTTTTTGTTTCACCTAGTCCTCTCCCTCCGGGTTTTGAGGAAATCACCTTTGACTGGAATGGCCCTGTGGGGTATCCAATGCCTCCAACTATGTCTTTTCCAGTAAGAGAGATTATCTGATCCATCACAGAAACTATATTCTCCGTTAGTTCTTTATCCTCCTCGACTTGGAGAGATTTGGGTTTTCCCAAGCTTATGTTGGCTATTTGTAAGATACTGACATTCCACAGAAGATTGGCATGGGAGCCTTGGCCTCCCCCATGACTTTCCGACTAGAATCTCCCAAACGAGTTTAATTTAAGCTCTTTTTCGACTCGTCTAAAAAGTGAAAAGATTTCCAAGTGATTTGTCCCTTTCACACTTGTTAAATTGGATTTGAAAGGTCATGAGTCTTAGTTAAGCTCTTTTCCGACTCGTTATTAAAAAGTGAAAATATTGCCGAGTGAACTTGTCTCTTTCACACTTGTAAAATTGGTTTTGAAGAGATGTCTATTTGGCACAAGTTTATCCCTTTTTCACACCAAATAGACTAAAAGACATAAAAAAGGAATTTTTTTGGTGTTGACTTGTGATTGCATCTCATGCCCTTGCTTGCAATATTGAGCCTATAGCTAGTTCTCGCTTTGCGTTATAAACCGTTTTCCTCAGTAGTTTTTCATCCTCAACCAAGTAGAGCCTTGTTTATATCCTTCACAATTTGACACCCTATACCTAGGAGGGAACATTCCCTCGAGTGTCCATATCCCACATGCACTTCCCTGCATTGAGCATAGGTATGTTCCACTGCTGGAACTAGTTTTTCTTACTTGTGACACTCGTTTCATCCTCTATATCATAGCATTCATTTGTCTATGAAAAAACAAAAAAAGACAGGCGGGAAGGGAGTATTATCTTGTATCGACAACAATCGTTTCGCCTTTGAACAAAGCACAAAGTTATTTGAGCCCATTCATCATCATAATTTTTGGATTAGCATGGCCTCAGGAAGCTGAGCTCATTATAGAGTTTTCTCTACCAACTGGTTACTCTTCCAGTCCCTATAAAGAATTTTATTTATGCCTCCTGCATCTCATAGTTTTATCATTAGTTCTATGATGTCGAATTCCTCCACATGTCTCATGCTCTTGTTGAAAGGAAGTCTATCAACATGTGTTGGCCACTCCTAAGAACTCTTGACTTTGCATGTTGGCCACTCCTCATAAGTCTTGGATTTGGATGTCGGCCATACCCTCAGTTTGTCTCACAATCACATGATACTATAGTCCTATCATGCACCCCGACCCTACTTTCATCATTGATAGGTAACTTTGAACCCAACATTCGACATTTCATCATCGCTCATTGACTGGGTGGTTTCCCTTATGTTCGATGGCAAGACATCTATTCACACATTGGGATTCATGAAGTTTCTTGGATTCCATTATCCTTATTGGTGGTTTCCTCACCTTTGTCAACAGTTTTCATCATTGGCTGCTATTCAAAGGGTCTTTTTCGTGTACCACTTGCACTTGACACACACGGAATACACACAGGTTTGTTGGTTTGTGAACATGTTCTTCATCCGATTTCCACCAAATCATGAAGCTCCTGCTTTGTACCTTGTGCTAACTGATGAGAGATGCCTTAATGCTCTCCTTTTAGTGGGTCTCTTTCCATCAAATTCAACCCATTTATTCTAGAAATGAGACCTAGAGTCTTATGAGTACCTTGAGGCTTGCAGTCATCAGTGGTAGGCTCTCTCACCATCGACAGTTGGGAATACATCAATGTCTCCTGATAGATGGATTCTTTAGGTGTTCAACACCGACTCCTGTATTCACACTTGTAAGAATGTACTCGGTGCCTTGACACCTACTTTCATTATCAGTAGGTTGTCTCTCATTTGTTAATGGTATACATCAATGACCGGTAATCAAACAATGTCTCATTGTGTTCGACCTCAACTCCTTTATTCACATGATGTAGACTCACACCTTTGGCGGATTGTGTAGAAGACTTGAAGACATCATTATGTGTCCGCAACTTTCCTGAGTTGTTTCTTCCTTTTCATTGGACCAATACCTATATGACTTCAGTGATTATGGGAGATCCAATTGTACTCCACGGTATATAGATATCTTCAGATTGGTTTTGAGACTGGTTCTATTGGGACTTGTTTGTGACTATGATAGCTATTGGCATGTAACCGCATTTGTATTTTCCTATTCATGGCCACAGACACTTGTTTGGTATATTTTCACATGGATATGCAGTGTATTTTTGGCAGCCATGTATGCAAAGTCAGTGCAGAATGTAATGAGAAACTAAGTTCGTCCAACTGATTCTATACCACTCCACTTCTAGGTTATTTATTATGTATTTTGGCCATCACAAATACTCCTCTGAACTCACACAATAGGGGGCATCTGTTAGAGAAATATTTGCCTCACCCTATGCAATCTTGAAGAGAGGGACTTGTTCTATTTCCATATGCAGACTTGTCTTCCCTGTTACTAGAATCCAGAGACAAAAATACAATTTTTTGCACTTGTACGCATCTTGCACACTATACAACAAGCGTATACGGAGGCTGATCCACTACAACCTGCGTACATCGAGATTTCTGCCAGAAAATGAAAATTAAATGTCAAGTTTCCATGTCACGACAGGAGATCTCTGATCCTTGGCCTTCCATATACTGGAAACGTTCTGACTCGGACCTTCAGTTGAATTTTGAAGGCTATAAAGAGGCTAATCCCCAGCTATGGAAACAGATAAAGAATTCAACTTTGAGAGCAAAGTTACTCTGGAGAAATTATTTACTTCATATTGAGTCTGCATCCCTTTGTCCTTTAAGTCTAAACACAGTGTTCATCCCCCAAGATCTTCCCTTGTTGATGAAGAACCTCATTGTCTCCCTTCTATGAGATTGCCTTTGGTGGAGGATTGAAGTGGTGGAGGTCTAGATGGAAGAAACTTAGTTTCTCGATTTCGAACCGTGCCGACACAGAAGTCTGTAATATTTTCACTTCTGTTGATCATTTATTAATAGAAATACTCTCTTCCCGTCCAATTGATGTCTTGCAAATATATGAATTATTATCCATGGGCGTATTTGTTATGTATATTGATGGATTATGCTATCTAATGTGCTGACCTTTTATATTGCCACCATATGCTTGTTTTTGCTTGTTTGTTGAGAACTTGTTGCAGGTATATATAGCTTTGGGTCAAAGTGCTCAACGATGGACATCATCGAACATCTGGACGAAGTAGGCCTCTTTCTTATCTCCCTTGCACATTGGTTTATATAGTATATTGTTGGGATATAGTTGATTTCTACAGTCATTTTCGTCTGTTGTGGTTCACCCTAGCCATAGAGATATTTTCCTTGTAACAAAAGCAAGATGAGTATACAGTTGAGAGCCGAGTACACAACATCAAGGTCACTAAGAGCATCAAAATTTCAAGGAATTCAGGTTGCATACTCAATACATGTAGCTAGTTTTATGCACAGTTGTGGTAGTAGCATGACCAAGAAATTGATGTGCATAGAGAAACCCACGACAAGCATCACCAAGAAATAGTTGTTTGTAAGGAGATTGAAGTGACCCACCAAGGTATTAAAGAAATCCATATAGCGGAATTCATTGCACACACATTACTGATCAAAACAATCGATGAAATTTATGCCCAATTTCCTCGCCCAACGTAAGACACTTTGAACCTCCCTGCATCACATAAACTTAGCAAAGTGAAGGAGAGAGTTCAGTACCTAGAGAAACAAAACATCGAGCTTCAGGAAAGGCTCAAGCACACCCTCAATAAAAAAAAAGGGGTTACAACAACAAATTTTGATGGATGAAGAAGAATTGAAAAAGGGGTGAGCATAGATCACATATTTCGTAGGGGTGGTTGAGTACAACTTCAAGCATTGGACACACCATAATTCCCCCTGATTCCACACTATTAACAATAATATCCATGCAACTGAGGGCCAAGTCTCCCAGTAGCAGTAGGAACTTCCCTCTCTACCACCTGTCAAATGACAAGAGGCCATGACAACAATCACCAACAAGGTTTGGGAGATTTCATCTGCCTACAATGAACACCAAATAATATCATGCACCATGCTTGATGCAGTGGATAGAGCCCAACTTCATTAACACAAACTTTCATATGTGCAAGCAAAGACAAACCCAATCATAAAACTATTGGAGCATATCAACTTTACCTCGCCAACGATCACATCAAGGGATGTTGAGTATTTTTTCAATAAGATGTAGGAGTCGAAATAAATTTTTGACGAGGTTGATGGCCATTTCAAATAATTCATCCAGGAAATCATTATTATACTTCCATCAAACTCCTTTGGCATACCATAAACAAATTCATTGGATCGATGACGAGCCAACTAATAGTGTTGGGAGCTTGTTGAAACCTAATTTTTGACAAAGACTATGTGTGCACAACAAGTCAATATTTCATACGAACTTGAGAATATGCATTGTGTGACCTCTAGTTTCAGCGTCTGCACTAGCCAAGGATTTACTGCACGCAAGGAATTAGAGAAAATATCATGTAGGTCAGATCTGAAAATATCTTTAGGAATCATTGTAATTGATTTTTCAACATCTTGACTAGTCATGGTCGAGGTTATGGATGAGCTGGAAATTTTGTTATGATTTCCACGCTCTGTGGAAAATATGGTTGGATGCATGCAAATATGTAAGGTTTTGGATTTTGAGTAAAGGGAGAGTTCATTGTTATGTGAGAGATATGTGAGCTAGAGCTCAAGTTATGCTAGTTTTTTAATTCTTGTTGTATCTGGTTTTTGGATGAGAGAGAAAATAGATCAAGATATGAGCACATGGCTCATCTCGGTTTTTGAATGTTATTGAATTTTGAGTAGGATACATCAAAATTGTATCTCATTGTCTTAAATGAATGAATAAAGTCTAAACCACTTTTATCTTCGCATCTGATGAGTTATGACTATAATGTATGCTTGGTTTATATCATTTTGTGCAATAGCTTGTGTTAGTTATACTTGAATGAATGACTATCTCATGAAGGTTTCTTATATGTTTTGTTCATTCACACCCTACAAAAGATCGATGGTCTATGTGGTTCTCATGGCATCTTGGGTGACACCTTCTTAAGTTCCTAAAGATTGAATATGTTGGTGCCCATGCAGTTTTGTTGGTAAAATCTTATTGAAACTATGGTTTGAAACACCCCAGTTGAAAGAGCCAAGAGAGTATATCAGACAAAGGTTAAAATCATATCATATTCACTTTACTTCAAAAAATAAAAAAGATTATTTCATATTGATAGTTGAAGTTTTCTCTTTTGTAGTTAAAACTAGAGCGATAATTAACATAGTTGAAAATATGTTGAAAGATTTCCATTTTGAAGAGGATAGGTTTTGGCAATATAATCCATTCCATTTAATTTATAACATGAGAATTGTGGTTGGTTTTCCACCATATATTCATCATGAATATGTAGGAACAAAAATACTAGAAAACATAGAGTCATGGGAAGAAGTTCAACAAATACTGCAAGGATAGGGGCAACTGTCAACAACAAGAAGAATGTGAAAGAAGAAACAACTAAATAAATTTTTACGTCCACTTCAATTATTACAATTGAAGATGATAATACAAATAAGGGAATGTAAATTATAATAAAGACTCTAGAGAAATTAGATTTTTAAAGAAATATGTTAGAAAATAATGATCTAATGTAGGAAGATATACTAGAACCCCTAACTAAAATGATGAGAATATATTTAAATTTTGAATTTGAAGAAGATAAAATAAGATGCATCATTTGGGTAAATCCTTGCTTGAAAAATCAGTAGTTTCAATAACCCAAATTGCATCATCTAGTAATCCCACACACAAAACAACAAGCCGGGTGATTCTATGAGGTGAAGTTTCAAAGGAGGTATGATTCTCATAAGAAAAGGTTGATATATTTATAGATATGTCTTTAAAGAAGAATATGGCTAAGAAAACCAAAGAAATCTCACTTTCTCAAATCAATCATAAAGGACATGCCCCGTGCAGGCTATTATCATCAATTGATTATGAAAAAGGTACTTTACATATGGAAATTTTACAGCCTAAAGTAGACAAGCTTGAAAAGGATATTAAGTCCCATGAAAATGAAACTACCACAATGATTGTTGATCTAAATCATATGCCACTAGAACACAAGGTATAATGGCACAAACATATAGGTAATATGGTTTCTAGGGACCTAATACAAGCAACGATTAATTTAAGAAGGATACAAATGCAAAACAATAGGTTGAAAAATCAATTGAAGTTTGAGAAAAGTACCAATAAAGCTTGTCAAATATCAAGCAATGATTTATATAAAAATATAATTTCTTTAGTACAAGCTCCAAGAGATAAATTTGGGACTTCATCTCTAGTTAAAGAAGTTCAACTTCTCAGAGGAAGATTGAATTTACCAATTACTGAGCATGTTCAAAAAAATAAAATAGTTGAATTAGAAAAAGAGAAAGATCAATTGAAAAGTCAAGTGAAAATACTTTTAGAGAAAAATATTAAATTGGGACAAATCATTGATAGAGTTGATGAAGAGAAAGAAGTTTCTCTTTCAAAAAATTTATCTCTCAGAGCTACAATCCCAGATGTTGATATGATCAAAGAGGTTTCAAAAGAAGAAGAACTTTAGAAGCTCAAAATGTAATTGACAACAATACATAAAGAACTTAAAGTTGTTGAAACAACTGTTTAGTGGAAGGATTCATAATTAAAGAGTTATAAGAATAAATTGATAAGCATAAAACAATTTTAGAAACTATGCATTCTATCATGGATGAGAAAGATACAATAATAGTTGAGGAAAATCAAAGGATTGCATAGTTTGAGAGGATGCATAAATAGTTTGAGAAAATAATTTCCACAAGGAAGTGTTTAATTGGAAAAAAACATCATATTTGGGATTAAATCAAATTGATCACCAAAAAAATTAGAATCCATTTTAATATGATTCAATAAATAGAGGAGGTTGAAAGAGTAGTGAGAATTGAAGTTTCAAAGGCATGGTAGTGTCTTGGAGATAAAGTTCAGATTGTTGATGAAGTCATAAAATTATTAAATAAAATTATTAAATAATAGAACTCAAAATGATTTGGAGGTTCTAGGGATCAAAGGAGGAACTGCATTGATGATGCAAACAAGCACAATCCATGCTAAATGTAACCTGATAATGACATCTCAAAATAAATGTAATGATATGCTTCAATTTGGTTAAGATTTTATAGGAAAATTTGTATAAGCATTTGAACTTGGACTTCCACTCCCATGGAACCAAGACAAATTGGTTTATAGTGTTCAAATATATGAAGGTTATGTCAATAATGAAATGAACAATCATGAATAGTTTGATGATGTCAACAGTCCAATCAAAGGTAAACTTATTTATGAAAGGTTATTTGAAAACTTCATGTTACTCTGCACTATTACACAACTACAATAAAATTTGCCTATGACATCATATGATCTTTATATAGAGTTGGATATTGTTGTAAGAAGAATGGTTGAGTTCAAGATACTAGAAAGGTATGAATGGAAAAAAAAATCCGAGTTAAGGAAAAAGTTCCCTTAATAGCTTCCACGTCAACACCAACATAATGCATTCCTTTCTCAATTTCAATAAGGAAGGAGAAATTGTTTAACAACACTTTGCTGATATGGATTTTGATACTATTGTTCAGAACTCTGTGAATTATGAACTCACGCTTTCTTGATTTAGTTATTCTTTTAGTGTTTTATATGTATTTTAAAATATGTGTGTTACTAGGTGTCTATGTCGAGATATAGGGGTAATCAGGAACATCATTTTGGTATGGTAGGTAGAATTATAGACAATGAAGTTGATATGTTCAATTTGTTGAGACTCTTCTTTGAAGAATGTGTGATTCCAATGTATTAGTATGATTACCAATAAAATTGCAACAATATTGATAATATAAATAAAATTGTTTTTTTTTTTTTTTAAAGAAAAACATTCATGCAATGTGACAAATGCGAGAAAGCAAAATTGTGAGGAAAATAAAAAAATTGATAATATAACTAAAACAAACTTTTTCGATGGAATATTAAAGTAGGAAAATTAGATAAATGATAATCCTAATTAGTATCACTTAATCATAGATCAAGTTTAAAAAGAATGAAATCCAAAGAAACAACATTTGGATGAAAAGGCTTTGTTTAAAAAAATTAAAAGGCTTGGAAAATGTGCATGTTTTCAATTATGGAATATTTTACTTGATTAACATCTAGACTTTGACTCATGAAAGCCATCATAATTTCAAAAATTTTATCATCTAATTGAATTAATATAGTTGAAATAACTTCATCAATAGCATTAATGTAGAACTAAAATTCATTTTGAGCATCCATATCTTAGCAAAAATTCACAACTTTCCTTAGCGATTTATGAATAGGTTTGATAATCTACACACAAAGATAATTTTTCCCTTGAAGGCTTGAATGGATTTCTTGGAGGTAGGAGGGGGGAATTTATAAATGGAAAAAATCCTTTTGGGGTCAACATTTAAGCCATATTTAGAAACAACATGACCTAGAATCTTGCCTTCAGTGGCACCAAAGGCATATTTGTTAGGATTCAATAAAATTCCAAACTTCCAACATCTAAGAAAAACATGTCTTAATACCAATTAGATCATACAAATAAATGTGAATAGAATGCTGAAAGGTATCATCTACATTGATTAACCCAAATGTCATTCTATGATATGCAAATGTACCCCACCTTGTGGTGAAGATGGTTTTAAACTAGTCTCTCAGGTTCACCTTGTTCTAGTTATACTAGGAGAACCATATAGAAGAGACATCATTTATAAACTAATAATATACTATAAAATTGTATCCATGTTAGGCAAAGGAAAATTATCTTTAACATTCACTCAATTTAAAACTCTAAATTCTACGTAAAGGTGCATGCCACCATTATTTTTTTTAAACTAGAACCAGATTGGTGACCCACTTGGAGTAGCACATCAGAAAGATGGCATTGGATTGAAGTATTTTATCCAACTACTTCTGAATTATAACATCAAAATTTGGATTGATAGGATGTTTTCTTTGCTTGACCGATTTAGCATCCTATTCAAGAGATATCAAATGTTGTATTATACCAGGATCATAAACTATGCAAGTATTTATAAGACCATGAAAACACATCATAAAACTCTTTGAAAAGTGTTTGAAAAAATAGGGTATTCCAACATAGGATGAACACCTTCAATAACCATTCACACAACTATATAAAATATTAACACATTGGTGGTTAAAACCCTCGAAGAGGGAAACAGTCCATGGCCCTAGCCAACGTGGCCGCTTGAGGAAATATATTAATGCAAAAGAAAAATATTTTACAAGAGAGTTTCTCACTATGGATCATCAACAAATGACCCTCCATGATCTTTAAATAGAGATCATAGACCAATCGTGTGTTAAGTCATGGATCAATGTAGCCATTAATATCAAGGAGAATATGAGTCGTCAGACCACTCTATGTCTAGACCATATTGTGACCATCAGATTACATAAATACAAATTCATACTAATGCATACTAAAGAAACACACTTTTACCTAAAGACACATTAGACCAAGTTGATCTTAACTAAATCCTAAGTGTCTAAATATCCTAACAAAAAGGACTAAGAACTTTGATTTTTCCTCATCGATGTATTTGGCTTCTACATACACAATGTTTTGACCATCTAGCTGGAACCTATATTAATCAGGATAATCTCTCCAACCTTATGCTTAGAGTATTAATTATTTCAACTCAGGGTTTTAATGGAATCATGTGTAGAATACATTTTTTGTAAGGAAGGAGGCCTTTGGGATACACAATATGCTCGATATTTATTATGATAGGAGAATTAAGCATCATATCCCATTGATAATTTCCCAAAAAACAACAGATGTCATAGTCATTATCAAAAATCTGTCAAGCCTCATTATTATTAGGTAGATAAGGGTGATAGTGTTGGATTACTGAGAGGGGCAGTGAATCAGTAATAGAGATTTTTAATCCTTTTAACCACTATATGAAAGTGTTATTTATCTTTATGATCCATATAGAATTATCATTCAATAAGTACAGAGTAAATAAACCATGAACAATGAAAAATCATACACATATACATTACACCAATATTTTTATGTGGAAACCCAATGCTGTGGAAAACCACATAATTCTTTTTATTATATGTCTTTAAGAATTACATTCATTGGAGGCACCAACTTCCTTTGTTCTCCAACTACAACTAGAAGGAGGCTCTGACCCCCTATATTTTCAGCTTACAACCTAAGGGAAGCCACAACCCCCCAATTCTCTGGCTACAACTAGAAGGAGGCTACAACCCCCTATGTTCTCCAGCTACAACCACCTATCCTTGCCCCATCTTGTCGCCTTTAAATATAAGTGTCAAATAAGAAAAATCACTACCACACTATTACTGTGAGATATATCACTGTAAACCTGTACCAACTTGTACCACTAACCTATATCCAACTTGTATCACTACCCTGTAATCAACCTGTACTTTTACTCAGTCTGTACCAACCAAAAACCAACAGATAAGTGATCTATCTATTTTTCAATGTGCATATCTACGCAGCCTATCTATACTAAAACCTGTGTATTTACGTGACCTATCTGTACTGTAGCCTGTGTATGCCTTCTGAATACTAGGGTTTTATCTTCTCCTGAGAAACTATGACCCTCTGTAGCCTCTGTCTCATCAACTTGCAACCTGTCGCTGTGTCTAGACTATAATTGTGCCCTATGCATACATCATCATACGTATCCTTTAACCAAATGCATATATATCTCTCTAGTCACATTCCATACAAGTATGCATAATCATGAACATGTATAATAGCCCTCACATGAACTAGATATCAAACCATTTATGATATACAACCTCTCAATACATCAACCACTTAAAAAATACAATCTCTCAACCATGTACCACAAAAACCTTAACCATATGACAATAAATACAAGATGTGCCTCAACACTAACAAGATGTATCAATGATAAATATTGATTATACTGGAACTATATTTTTGTAGATATGACTTATACAAAAAGTCACATGCATCCACTAATATCTCTAGGGATAATCTTCAAACCCCCATAACCATTTCTCACGTAGACAACAAAACCCAACTACTCATAGAAATAAGACATACCTTTTGAAACAATAGATAGATCTGATGTACCTGATCACTGTAGACCTTCCTGGGAGCTTGCTTTCAGATTCTAGAGACCTGACATATTCATATTTTGAATTTTTATGTCTTTACTCTCATGTACGCACCCTATTATATGACTATCCCATGTACATATGCACCCTACTCCACTACATCTCACGTACACCTCAAAAAATAGGGTTTTTTCAATATTTTTTGTAATTCTGGAACTTTCACTGTCAACCCTTCATGCTACCTTAGACTTATGCAACATTAGATGTATCAATGAGTACCTACAATAAACCTTAAACAATAATTGATATTCAATGTGATCAATAGGTTCTTATGGGATACCCTTTCTCTCTTATTTATACTCTCCAAGTAGATTCCTCTAGAAGTATCAAATTTTGTCCACTTAGCCACTTTGTCCACTTAGCCAATTTGTCCACTTAACCACTTTTTCCACTTAACCATTTTTTCCACTTAGCTACTTTGTCCACTTAACCACTTTGTCAACTTTATTATTTAATTAATTTATCCTTGCAACCACATTGACTAGGAATATTCTTGAATACTTTCTAGAATAATTGACTTTTTGTTGACCTTCTAGGGGCTTCTAAAATACTCTTGGGGGTCCTGCAACTTCACAAGGCCATATCTCACTAAACATGAGGAACCACATGGTGTTACACATATCAACATAAATGGAATGCCATGTACTATACATATAGAATAGTCTTACTTGCATATTCAATGATCTTCATTCCTTTATACCTAAAAAAAACTCAGGTCCCTTGCCCATACCTTTATGCTACCAGAATTCGTTATCGAAATTCTCCAAAGGTTTACATCAATCTCTAAGGGTTGAAATCAATCTACAATATCACTCTACAAGGGTTGAAATCAATCTACAATATCACTCTACAAGGGTTGACATCAATGAAAACCAACTATACAAACCATATGTCCATCAACCTAAGCCAACTGTCTGACAATCACCCCCTTTGGCATTGATGGAAACACTTAGTCACGATAACATTAATTCTTATACTCCTAATCAATGTTTCTATATATCTCCCTTTGAAATCAATGGCAAAGATTTTCTCCCTTTGGGGCTTCTCCCCCTGACTGAACTATCCTTGGGGATGAACCCCCTTTATAAATTCCTTTGATCTTTATTTGTGTTTATAATCCTTTGATTACTCTCTCTCCCTTCATCTGAATAATATCTTCCCTTTTGACAAAGGGTATCACTCTGATGCAAAAATGAATTCATATCACGCAAGATTTCCCTGTGACCATCGCTCCCCCTGGAAACTGTTGGTCACTATAATTGCTTAATTAATTTTAAACAACCAAGTGAAACATAAATTATCAACCCAGGGAAGTCTTTTGTTTCAAAGATAGCTGCGCACTATATATACTCAATTCCAAAGCACTTAGTGTTGCTTAGTAAAGAAATCATTCTATCTAACTTCTTGAAATGGGCAAAGTTGAGATTGTATCCGCGGGAAGAGATCTCTAATTGTGATTCCTTGTAGTTCAAATTAAGAATCACGGATTACATTTTTAAAATAACATTTACAATGGGTAAGAACAACTATCTTGTAATCGGAGAACAGGACCCTTATACTCAAGCAAATTTCCGGTACTAACACTCTTTCATGAAACAATAATCTGGAAAACAATAAGCTCTATCTAACTTGAGAGGAACAAAGCCTCTTAGTTCCTTCCTGTCACAAAGCGGGGAACCTTGAATGCACCCATACGATTTAGCACACTTGTGGGGTTTGAGGTCTACAGAGAACAAGGCGGTCTGGTTCCTTTCTTTCTAAGCGGGGATCTCTAACCCAATTCTGATTAACACCGGGGAAAAGAAAATAGACAGTGAGTGGGATGTTTTGGTTCCTTCCTTTTCGGGTAGGGACCCTTAATCCACTCCACACTAACTTACCTCTGAGAGGGTAAAGGGGATCCTGAGAGAGACAAAGGTGTTGCTTGGTCCCTTCTGGTGGGGACATTTAACCAAGTCTGGCTAGCACACTTGCGAGGGTAAAAGGAGTTCTACAGGGAGACAAAAGGTGTTGTAGCCCTTCACGAGGGAGGGACTTTTAACCAAATCTACAGCTGCTTACCTTGCGAGGGATAAAAGAGTTCCTGAGAGACAAAGGTGTTACAATCCCTTCACAGGCGGGGACCTTTAGCAAATCTACGGCTAGCTTACAGTACTTGGGAAGAGATCTACGTGGTCAAGATGGCTAGATTCCTTCGTGGCTGAGCAGGAACCTTTTATCAGACCCTTGTCTAACATGATTGAAGTAATAATGAATTCTACAGGGGGTCTGGTATTTTAATCCCTTTCTTTCTGTTCAGGAATCTTTAATCAAACCCTCTGCTAACATAGAATCATCACACAAGATTCTTGATAAAATTACAATTCCATTCGATTAACTAAGGCCAGTCGGTGAGTGTTTTTGACCGCATAAAATCCATAAAAGCGATGTTTCAGCAAATGGCAGTCAAACAAAATATAAGCGAAGCTAGAAATGTAATCACACTTCTAACTAAGGGGATGAATCTTGTGAAGAAGGTGGGCCCACCTTCACAAGATTCCCACGGAATGGGAAACTTAGAGCCAATTATCAAAAGCGGAGTCTTCTATTCATCTGTTGAAATACACATTACAAATTGGAGAGATTAAAACCGTCCGGCGTCCTAAAGAGTTCTTAGTACATAAAAAGATTGATTTTTCTTCGAATGGTGATTTCCTTGAATTTAAAGGGAAATCAAATCGATACAATCATTACAAGGGCAGATCACGGATCCCTGGCAGAATTCGGATTTTCTTTCTAAATCAGCATAAGGTGTCCTATTCTTATGCAACAAATGCTAATCTGATTTAGACCGAATCATTCTTCTGGTGGTGTATGATTTTCTCACATAGAACATATCTTTGTTTTAGCAATGCATAATTTATATCCACAGTAATGGCTTGGTACTAGTATCGGGGACTAGGTGTTTCAACATCGTGGCTGACCTCCCTCGTGTCTCGACATCACATGCAGGCCGAGTTCCGAGCTCGATGTTTCCAACATGCATGAAGCCAGGTGTAAAGCTGCTTGAGTGTTTGACATATGCATCCCTCGGTTGTGTGGCGACTCAGGTGTTCGACATCTTAGTGAGTGTAAAACGCTGATGTTTACCCCGGCATATAAATCCTCGGACTATTAGCAGCTTCCGTGTTTCAGTATCAGCTCAATAGCGGCTTTGGACAGTTCTGTGTTTCAACAATGAATGCGAAATACTATTACGCAAATATATGGACATACGCACTTCTAATCAATGGTTAAGAGCAAAAGTAATGTAAAAGTATTATGCAAAACAAATTAAACATATGGTATTGTTGATGAGAAAGGGCGTTGTATACCTTGGGGTGATCAGTTGAAGTGATAATATGGGTCTAAATATGGGTGATGAAGGGTATAACAATGGAAAAGAATGCAGGAACTGCGAGGGTTCAGAATGCGGACAGACGATACTGCCTATGGTTACTGCTTTAGTAATTTACATGATCAGAGTCTTGATACCTACTCATATCATGTAGGCCGCTCAAGCTGTAACTATAGGCAGCATTGTCTGTCCGCATTCTGAACACTTGCAGTTCCTGCATTCTTTTACATGCTGCCTTTTCTGCCTTTTAGGCAGTTTGTAGCTGAGTTGATATTTTTCGATAGGCAACCGGAGAAGGGGAAAATGGAAATTAATTTACCCAATCCAATTTTCAACCACGATTAATCTCCTTCTTGGATACTCTTGGGTACCAAATGGAAATTTGTTTCTAAGTTGGCGGGACCAAAAGGATTACATTGTTGCATTCTTTATGAGGAATGCTGCCAGAACAGGATATTGGCCTGTAGGGAAGGAATATTTATGGCACTAATGATGCATTCACAATCGAATTGGCCGGTTGCATTTGCGCTGAACATGTTCAGTCATGCCCTTTTCTTTAAGAATGCATGATAATGCATGATGAATATGGCTGCCCTTTGGGGTTATGGTCTGATCCAGTTTAGCGATCTTCATTGTTGGCAAAGCGGTGAAAAGTCACCTTATAGAGTGACCGGTTGAGGAGGAAGGAAGTAAATGTTCGAAGTTGAACATCCCCGACATGAGGATTTATGTTCAGTGTCCTTTTTTCTAGAATAGCTTCATTATGGAGATATGCCTCCCAAAAGTCTTGATCTTTGGTGGAGGCAGCTTCAAAGGTTGAATAAAATCTATTGATGAGATGACTTCATGGGGTTTTCCTTCTATCATAGACCCGATCTGAAACAACATGAGTCTTTCCATGAGAAATAATGAAGGGAATGAATTCGGGGATGGTTTCCTTGTGGCCATTAGTTTAGCATCATATCAAGATATATCCATCCCTTATCTTTTAATTCTACGTTTTTCTTCTTGGCTTCCAGGAACTTCACGTTAATCAAGGTCCAAAGTACTACCAATTCAAAGAGTATAGTTCCTCGGGTTTGCGTATTGCTTAGCTTGTTGAGCTTGTATCTCGGTATATTCCTTCTTCCACCTTTGTATTTCGGCATATTCATCCTACTGGTGAGAAGTCTGAGTTCGACATTGTAGTGGGGTGGAACCGGGTAGGGTTTAAGGTGGTGATCCTTGTCACATTAAGTGGAGAGAGTGATTTGACTAGGAGGTGTAGCTTCCTTCATGGGCAATGTTTACGCGGCCTTGTTGTTGATATTTGTGCAGGGCTTCTTTCTTGATCTGGAGAACACAAGCGGTTCTTGTGTTCTGGCCGAGGTTAGGTCTTTGATTTCATAAAGGCTGGCGGTTCTTGTGTTACAGGCCGGGTTTAGTTTTGAAGCTTGATGGATCCTAACTTTGGTTCTTGTGTTCACGGTGAGGGTTGACTTCCAAAAGGAAGGAATGGGGAAACACTCCACAGTCTTTGGAACAGGCTATCTTATATCACCGCATGATAATAAATATTTGCAGTGGCGAGCACATGTATTCTTTGCATATGCTTTGTGTAGTTTGTTCTGCTAGGGTTGTTGTTCATTCCAAGGTGTACCGACTCAATTCTTTTTCATATGCCTCCCTTGCCACGGTCAATTCTTCGATACTTTTCAGTTGGAACTTTAAAAACTCATTTTCTTCCAAGACATGACCATTGTTGGTTTGGATTTAGGGATGGCTGGTTCTTATTAATTTACGGTCATCATCTCCTTAGGCTGGTTCTTGTCAGAGCGATACGATAGCCTCGATACGTATTTGTTTCGATGTAGGGGAGGTAATGTCTCGGCGCCCTCAACTTCTAATTACAGTTTTCAATGGCAGATATCACGTATACATTTACATTGTGTCACCGACCTCGTATTGTTGTGTTGACATTTTCCAACTTTTTGATTGCTGTATGTCCAATTTTCATATCGATTAGATTGGTTCTAACGCGTTTGATGACCATTGAATGGGTGGCTGATTTTCAGCCATGTTACTTGATGAAGGTGAATTATTCTGACGTATCGAGTCTCGACTTCTTCAATTTCAAGATCGTTAAGGTTCTTGTGTTTCGATACTACGGTATCCGGGGTTTCAACTCTTGTAATTCAATTTCAATATCGATTAGGTTCTTGTTTCAGAAACTGGATGGATAGCTGATTGTGTTTCGACTTCTTTATTGAAAACAAATGAGGTCACGGAAGTGAATCATGGAATACTCAATCTCGGTAATTTGGTTCTTGTCATTTACCGGTAAAATTAGGTACATTTCTGTTCGATAGCGGAATTTAGATGCTTGGTTCAATGATTTATTATTACCTTTTGTGTAGAATGATGGTAGATTCTTGTTTGGTGTCGATTTTTAATCGCAGTAGCCATGGTTAGAATAGGCAGGGTCCGGGGTTGAGGGATGAACGGTTTACGGGGTTTTAGTCCAATTGGTGGAGGTTTAGGATAGTGGTCATCCATGGTGGCCTCAATGAGACTTCGTTAAGCTTTACTTGTGAGACAGTGGAAAAGGTCTGCAATGCAGTAATTACCGTTTTCGTGAGGGTTTCTCCTCGGCTTGATAGAGTGAGGAATATTTTCAGGTTCCGAGTCTTCAATTATGATATGAAGAAGCGGAAGTGGAGGGACTACAGTCTGATATCACGAGGATTAGAAGGCATAGTAGAGGGAATGTTAGTGCGTGATGGCCAGTGTGAGGGTCAATGGAATTTGGTGGGGTTCTAACTGCTTCTTTGATTACATTATAGAATTCGGGGTTTCCAGCGGCTGTTACAGGGTTTATAGGTGGGTGAGTCTGTTCAAAACCCCTCTTGATGGAGGTAAGTTGGACCGGTGATTGGTGGGTGAGTGATTGGTTTGGATCCTTTGCCCTTCGGCGGTAGTGTGCCATGTTCTTTAGACATCTTAGCAAAAAGAATGGAATATTAACCCGTCTCTGATGTCTTAGATGAAAGCAAGAGGAATTCATGTACGATACACTACATGGTATCGACCCTCGCAGGAGTCGAGGTAATGCTTTATAAATCGGGCGACCTACGGCCACGGGGGTGGCAGTGGTGGATAAAGGTTGAACCCTCTTCCTTTTAGTTTGATTTCTTCTCCATCCCAGAATAAATTAACATTACATAAATGATGTGTTCCATTCAAATGGGTCTGCAGATCCATGGGGAGACTGAGGGCCGACAGCTATCAATCTTATACATTCGCGAGATTCGGACACCTGCAACGACAAAATGATCTTCTTGGAGATTTCTAGCGAACTGTAGTACCAGTGGTTCATTGTATCCTTGGAATATACGATGAAATGGAGCTAACCTGCTTGCTCAAAATTTGATATGCCGCCGGATAATGTTCAAGCAATCTTTGTGGTGGTGGGTTCTTTTCGGACGACGGGTCCTCCCATGGCTACAAGTTTGGTAAAATTTCTGACTTCTGAGTTAGATGTATCATTTCGTATGAGTAAGTTTCTGAGGTTTAATGCGGGGAATGAATGGTGGGTATATGTGTAGGAGGTGAAATAGAAATAAGATAAAGTCGGAGGGATGATGATATTATTGATTTGATATGGTTCCTTCCGGTGAAGTGTGATTAATGATGATGGGTCTTAAATGTTTGAAAGTGAAAATCTTTTCTCATTAACTTCAGTTTAATTGGAGTGTATTACTTTACATACCTTTACCTTACCATTCGGTTTTGTTCGATAACCAGTTGATATTGATGG
Source organism: Picea sitchensis (assembly GCA_010110895.2). Lineage (NCBI taxonomy): Eukaryota > Viridiplantae > Streptophyta > Pinopsida > Pinales > Pinaceae > Picea > Picea sitchensis. The sequence goes on from SNQJ01S0018755.1 coordinate 105,394, forward strand.
TGATCTTTGTTTATTTGTTGATTTTTGATTATGTCGAGTCACACTGTTGAACTCTGGATTTGGGAATGCAGCGGATGATGATGGGCCGGGGTGTTCGATAGCAGTCGAATTGCTTATATGAAGAAGCTGCTAGCGATAGCGGGTGTTTACGTATCGAGGAAGAAATCAAAGTCTTGACGGTGTTTTATTATCCATGGAATCAAGAAATGATGAAGGGTTCGCGATGGTGTCCGACAACCGAAGAAGTGAAACAATTAACGAATGAGGAATTGTTTAGAGTGTCGATGGTCGGAAGGTGAAAGAAATGAGGAGTTCTTGATGAAGGTGTTTCGGCCAACAAAAGAATTGAAAGGAAACAATTGTTGGACCGAATTGTTTCGGTAATGAAAAATAATGGAAAAATAAAGCGGAATGAAGAGGATGAAGAATGCGAGCGGTGGTGTTTTACGACATCGGGAAGAGCCCGTGAGTTCGCGACAGGTGTTTCGGTAGCGGGAGAAAAATAAAAGTTCTTGAGTGTTTTGACAGGAAAGTTAAGCGCATACCGATGATGCAGCAGAAGAAGGGGAAAAAACGAAACAAGTTCTGGACAGAGTTGTTTCGGGAAATGATGGGGAAAGGCCGGGCTGGGATATTTTGTGAATGGGAAGAAATGAAAGGGAGTGCAGGCGAAGGGGGTGTTGGTACGTCGAGGAAAAGCGATGACCGGTGTTGTTCTTCGTGGTGTTCGCGGCAGCCGGAGGAGTTAGACGGTAATGCAGTGGTGTTTTGACATCGTGAGAGATCAATAGTCTTTGCCTTGGCCGTGTTGCGACATCATTAAAAACAATAGTCTTCGCAGTACGTGAATTATTTGCGGCCATCGTGGCCCTTGATAGCGTTGCAGAGTGGTGTTGCAGCATCGTGTAAGCTTGTTTTCTTTGAAGAATGGGTCTCTCACGTGATGCGATCGCAGCGATGTTGCCAAGCGAGGATTATTAGTATATAAATCTAATCTAACCTAATCTAATACTAAGGAAAATTTGAAAAATTAATTATTAGCGGGGGTAGAGACCCCCTCGGTGAAATGAAATGATGCACGCCATGCATGTAGCCTTAAAAATCTTCTTTGGAAGCGGGTTTTACGGCGAGTACCGGTTGAGAGCGATGACCATTGACAAATGCGAGGAGTTACGGATTCATCAATTGTAAGGAGCCGTCTTGTTCCATTTAGGAAGCATTGTCTGCCGTGGAGTCCCTGTATGCATGCGCGGTTTCCCTTGGAATTCTTTGAACTGGGAGAATGCGTCACGGTAAAAGGCTAATCACCTTTACAGGCGCTTGAGATGCTGATATTTTTGTCATGCCATTTTTATATTTGTTGTTGAATTATGGTTTTTTTTTGAATGGCATCTAGTCTTTTTCTCTTCTAGTTCATTAAAAGCTGCTTTGCAACTTTGGCTGTTTGTGCATCAGTTGGGTCAAGGTTGGCAGTTAAAGCGGTCCATAGGGTTTTATTTCAAATTCCACCGGAAAGGAACAACAACACTTTCCGTAAACCAATTCATAGGGAGAAAACTACATGAGTATTTCTCTAGGAATGGATTCAGCCCAGGCCCATAATGCTTCAAAAGGAGCCTTTTGGACCAATCCTTTCTATTTTCCTTCCTTGTTTTTGTGAGAATGGCTTCTATAACTTTTATTTGTACTTTCCACTTGATCCATTGGCAGGGGGTGGTAAAGATTCATCAGTCATTCTCTGAATATGATATTTCTGAGAGGGTGGCTTTGAACCATGAGAGAAGGAGGTCCTCCATCGTAACTAACTCTCTTGGCATTCAAATCTGGTGAAGATAATGCGTGAATAAGAATTTTATAACTGGTTCTTCAGTTGCTCCGTGGAGTGCCTTAGCCTCCACCATTTGGTCATATAGTGCAATGGGACCAATATGTAAACTTTTGATTGGATGGAGGGTTGATGGGTCCTATGAAATCTAAGGCCCATGTCAAAATGGATTTTCAAGAATTACTACACAGGGGTTTAATGGCATTCATCTCTATGATTAGGTTGACCTACTCTTGTGACCTATCCATGAGGCCTTGACATATTTCTTGCATCTTTGAAGATTGAAGGCCAATAGTACCCATCCAGAATTTTGTATCTTTGTTCTTTTTGTCACGCAAAATGCCCTCCACCGAGGAGCCATCATGACAAGCTTTCAATATGTCATATACCTCATCTTCTCGAACCTGTCCGGATCTCTTGGTCGGCTCACAGTATTAAAAAGGTACCCACCTAATATCCAACTATCACAAGGCACTTTGATGAACAAATGCTTTCTTCTCTCGGTGGGATAGGTGTGATAGTGAGCTTCCACATGGCTTAAATGAGATTAGCAATATCGCATACCAAAGTGTGAGGTGAAATGACGCAAATAAATATTCATCGGGAAGGAATCATCCACTGGGTAATCATCATTGGTATCCAATCGAGAATCGACAACTACATTTTCTTTTCTGGCCTATCTACAATTGTTGATGTCGAATTCTTGCAATAGTAGCCATCACGGTGACTCTAGCATTTGTAATAGGTTTATTCATTAAATTCCCTTGATGGTGAGGTGATCGATTATGGACAAAAGTAGAATAGCCGGTAATGTAATGTCTAAATTTATTAGTAATTGCATAAATAAAGCTGCTAGAAATTCCTTCTACGTAGTATTATAATTGAGTTGGGGGACATATTTTTTCTTGATGAAATGTCATATAGCATAAAGGAGTGGATCTTCTGCTTGTCCTAAAGCAGAGCTCCTATAGCGTTTCACATCGGAGGATATGTGAAAGGAAGTGTCCAATCAGGTCCCTCTGGGATAGAACATGGAGCACCTTATGTTTTAGTGTCTTGAATGCTTCTTCACATTGATTAATCCGATTAAATTCAACATTTTTCATCATAAGCTATTTTGGAAAAGTTTTTTGATAAATCTTATGTAGTATCCGGCCATGCTCCCTAAAAGCTTCTTACCTCTGTTTGGGTCTTAGGGTAGGAAGATTCTTAGCCGGCTTCCTATTTTTGGATGGGTCTACGAATTCCTTGAGATGAGATGAAATGGTAAAGCACTATCCCTTAGGTCATCATCATATGGCATTTTTTTGTACTTAAGGAAAGTTGTGCTTGTATACATCTTTTAAAGTACCTTTTTCAAAGGTTATCAATGCTTCACGAAAAGAAACACCATAGGGGTAAAGTCATCCATAAAGATTTCCATAGAGTCATTAAGCATGCTCGAGGAGAAAATTCCCTAAAGCGCCCCTCTGAAAGGTTCTTTGGTGCATTACGCATGAATCAAATGGGAGGACTCTGTAAGCAAAAGGTTCCCAGGGCTGGTGAAGGTGGTTTTGTCTTGATCTTGAGTGGCAATTTTAGTGGTTGTACCCACTGAAACCATCTAAGAAGAAGAATTTCTTACCTGACGGACTATCTAAAACTTGGTCAATGAATGGCGATTGGGAAGTGGTCTTTACAGGTGGCTTTGTTTAATACAATAATCCTACACACACTCTCCATTTTCCGTTCTTTTTTAGGAACTATTACCAAAGGAGACACCCATTCAGCGCTGTCAGATATGGGATATATAAACCCTACATTAAGTAATTTTGAAGCTCTTCGCCGGATTTCTCTTAAGTTTAGGTTCATTCGTCGCTGGGGTTAGCAGTTGATTGACTAGTCGTCCGCCAATATATATTACGTGAGTGCATAGTGGTGAGATTCCCTTTCATGTCGGTGTAATCCCATCGCAGAATGCTTCCCTTATTATCTGAAATGCTTTGTTAGCTAGCATGTGTTTGACATCTGTCAAATGAGGGTTTATATTTAGTGTTTTACCAGGTCCGATTTCAATTGGGATGCTCTTGGAAGATGGTTTTAGGCGTTTGAGGAATGGAGCTTGCTAAATCAAGATTTTTTTGGGTTATCGGACTCCATTACTGCAGTTAATTATTTATGAATTTCTGGTGTAGCAGGGGGCCAGTTCTAAATAAAAATTATTTATAATTTCATCCCCTCGATGGAATCTTCAGGGCTTAGAGCTTGTCCAGATGAGTCGAGAGGTTAGTGATGATTCTCAAAGTCGATCCATAGCGGAGGTTATCATTATTAGGCGGGGGTGTAGCATGAGGATAGAGGGTTAGATGATTTGTTTCATAACCATTCGAAATTGTCATGGATACGGTCGACGATGACCACGGTCGGCCGATAAAGCATCATTTTAGTAGCTAACCAAGACACTTGAGAATTAGAGAATTTGGCCCCGACTTTGTTTTAGGCGCAACAGCGTGAAATCGGTAGGTGAATTCCAAGATTCCACCGAGATTTTGAGATCTTCAATGACACCTTACGGTCTAGTGTGGATCCCGATCATTAGCCTAGGATAGTAGGGGTTTCTCGACTTTGTCTTGTAATTGTAACAATTGTAGAGGTTCTAAAGTCATGATATTTATGGGCTGCACCAAGGTGTACCAGGACATGAGGGATTATTATTTTGCCAACTTGTACACTGACAGTAGGGTGGCCAGGATGCAGTTATTTGACTGGGGGAGTCTTGCTTGTCATTAATGCGGACAAATCTCCCATGGCGTGGACTATAAGGGGATCCTTAGTTTTCCCTAGAGACTTTGATATAGATATCTCTCATTGTCACAGCATGAGTAGATTACGTGTGAGATTAGCACTTAAAGGGAATTTTAACATATAAGTGCATGAATTCCCACAGAGATTAAAAGTGGCCCGATTCGGTTTGGTCAGGTTAGGCATTTCGAGTAGTGCTGTTTGGCCGACATTGTTGGAGGATGATTGTACCTTTTCGGTGCATCATGCTCCTGCGTTCCCTCTTTATTCGAGGAGAGGTAGCGTCGACTATGGTAGGCTCCACTACTTTCTCCCGGATCGAAGATGTATGTCATTGCATTGTGGCCAATGCGAGGGAGGGAGAGAAAGTGTGGCGATTATAAGCTTCTATGTCCTTGGAACTGACTTTATCTATTTAGGTTAGGGTTAGGTTAATGCAGTGTTGAGGTCTCTTATTGCTTAGTTAATTGGAGGAGTGCCTGGCAGCAAAGGAGAGTGGTTATTAGGAGTTGAAGTGATTAGTTGAAAGGGACATTTGTCCCTCTCAATTTTACAGTTCCACTGGTTTGTCAGAAATTTGTTGTTGTTGAGGTCCAGGGAGGATCAGAAAAAGCAAAGGGTGGGTTATTTCTTTGTATGGGTGGGGATGGGTTCACTACGGGTGTTAAGTTCTGCTGTATGTGGAGTGGGTAAGTTCCATTTGATTAGCATAATGCATCGATTGAAGGCGTGAGCAGTTATAAGCGGAATAATTATTCCAACGATTAAATGGCATGTTAGAGTTCATGCACCTTGTCCTCGTGGTTGCCATTGTCTCCTTTGAGTCATCATAAGGCAGGCTTGACTTCCTCTCATCAGTTAGTTGTATCTTGCTTTAATACACAGTAAGGATATGGGCAGTTCGAGAGTATCATGGTCTTTGTCACAAATAGTGCAGGATGGTTTTCACAATCCAATGGACATTCTCTTTTTTTTAAGGTGCTTATCTACTTTGTTGAGGGACAAAAGATAGACAAAATTTTGCTTCTACTTACGTTTGCTTTTCTTGATGCTTGGGGTATCCATCTGTGGAAACAAAAGAGCTCGACATTTGAGTCTTGGGGATCCTCAAATTAAAATTGCCCTATCTTCTCTTGTTGTCCCTCCATTGGGTGATTTTTGTATTCTAGAGATGTAGTGTCCCTGCTATTCGATGTTTCTTCGCGACTCCCTCTTGAACATCTTTTGCACAAGTTGACAAAAGATTACATCCATCTGGTTCCTTGGATATATCCCCTTTTTTCAAGCATGTTCAGCATATCGGAGAGTCATCCACTTACTCCCTTTTAATAAAATAGTTTTGAGGATGTCACTTACTTACACGTTGGGATAGCTGGATCTTTGTAGATTGTAGTGAAACCCTCTCTACAAAGTCCTCTAGATTCTCATCTTCTTCTACGCATCACATTTTAAATAACTCCTCCTTCTTTTCTCTTGTTACTGCGGTAGTCCGAGGTATTTGTTCAAAATTTACGCTTCATTTGGTCCCATGATGTGATTACATGTTCTCCAAAGGCTCATAAAAACCACCTTAATGCGACTCCTTTTTTTAATGTTGATGGGAAATAGCTTTTGGTTTAAGGCATTAAGGTGGTGTAATCATAGCTTCTACATGATATATCAAATTGACAGGAAATTCATCGGGATCTGATGATAGCCCATGGAAATTGTAATCTTGAGAGTGGAATATTTTTTCATGGGAGGCTACATTCCTAAAGGAAATCACCAATAGGAAATCCTAATGTAGAAAAAAGATTTTTCATCATTTACCTCTCCTTCGGGATCTACATGCTCATGATGCACTCGTTCATTAAACTCATCCATATTTTCTTAACTGCACTCCCCTGCTTGCTCACGTCCCTCAATATCTCCTTAAACTTTTGACTGTCTGGACTCCAAACTTCTTTCCACATTCCAAAAAATGGTGAAATGAAATTTGGGGATTCTTTTGAAGATTTGAGGTGGTTAGGCGTGATTAGGACTTGGATGTAATGTAAAATTGATGAAGGTCTTTCTTCCTCCTTTTCCTTTTCCTTTACCACTTGTAAGGTTAATTAATCTTTAGGGTTTTGGGGTTTTGGTCTTTCAGCATTTCACTTTTAACTAAAAAAAACACAAATGCTTATGAAATCTATAGCTATCTTCTAAACCTTGAAGCATCAAATGTTGGTCACTATAATTGCTTAATTAATTTTAAACAACCAAGTGAAACATAAATTATCAACCCGAGTCTTTTGTTTCAAAGATGAAATTGCTTGCTTATGTAATGCTCAATTCCAAAAGCACTTAGTGTTGTAGTAAAGAAATCACATTCTATCTAACTTCTTTGAAATGGTAAGTTACAGGAATTGTATCACGAGAGGAAGAGATCCTATTGCAATTCCTTGTAGTTCAAATTAAGAATCTGGATTACATTTTTAAAATAACATTGCAATGGGTAAGAACAACTATCTTGTAATCAGAGAACAGACCCTTACTCTCAAACAGGGGACTTCGGTACTATACTCATGAAAACAATAATGAGAAAACAATAAAGCTCTATCTAACAGAGAACAAACACTTAGTTCCTTCACATCCCTGGCGGAACCTTGGGCCTGCCACGTTTAGCACACTTGTGAGATTAGAGTCTACAGAGAACAAGGCCGGTCTGATTCTTTCTTTCTAAGCAGGATCTCCTAGCCCAGTTCGATTAACACAGGAAAAATAGGCGGTGAGTAGGATGTTTGGTTCCTTCCTTTACGGTAGGACCCTTAATCCACTCGACTAACACACTTACCCGGTAAAAGGGGATCTCCCGAGAGAGACAAAGAGATGTTCACGGTCCCTTCACGGTAGCGGGGGACATTTAACCAAGTCTACATGCTTACCTTACCGGGGGTAAAAGGGATTCTATATGAGACAAGGTGTTGTAGCCCCTTCACGGGCGAAGCGGGGACTTTAACCAAATCTCACGGCTAGCACACTTGCAAGGATAAAAGGAGTTTTACAGAAGACAAGGTGTTGTATTTCCTTCCTGTCTGAGCAGGGAATTTTAACCAAGTCTCTGGCTAACATAATTGCAGGGGAAAGAGATCTATTGTCTCTTTCCCCTGCAGTTGTGGTCAAGATGGCTAGATTCCTTCACAATGCGGCGGGAACCTTTTATCAAACCTTGGTCTAACCACGGTGGCGAGGGGGCGAATTCCTACAGTCACGATATTTTAATTGCTTCACATGCGTAGCGGGTTCTTTAATCAAACCTCTGCTAACATAGAATCATCACACAAATTCTTGATAAAAAATTACAATTCCATTCAATTAACTAAAGGCAGTCGTGTAGCGGAGTGTTTTGAAGCCGCGCCAAAATCCATAAAAGCGGTGTTTGACCAAGTGGCGGTCAAACAAAATATTAACAGAAACTAAATAATCACACCTCTAACTAAGGGATGAATCTTGTGAAGAAGATGGGCCCTACCTTCTCACAAGAATCCCCTAGAGCTTGAGAAAGCTTAGAGCCGAATTATCAAAGCGGTCTTCTATTCATGTTGAAATACATTACAAATTGGAGATTAAACCGCGTCCCGCGTCCTGAAGTTCTTAGTACATAAAAAGATTGATTTTTGAATGGTGATTTCCCCTTGAATTTAAAATCCCATCCCGATACCATCATTACCAGGAAGGCAGATCTGGATCCTACACCGAATCGGATCTTCTTTCTAAATCGGCGTAGGGTGTCCTATTCTTGTTGTCGATGCTAATACCGGTAGACCCGAATCATTAACATTACGGTGGTTATATGATTTCTTCACATAGCTGGTAATGTTGTTTTTAGTGCGCAATTTATGTCACAGTAATGAAGCGGTGCTAGCTATCGGGGACTTCGTGTTTTGACATCGTGGCCGACCTCCCTCTGATGTCTTAGCGTCACATGCGAGGCGAGGTGCATTTCGGAGTGTTTGATACGCATGAGCAGATTAGCGCCGTGTTTACGGCGTATGCATCCCTCGGTTGTGTAGGAGTGCCAGCTCCGTGTTTCAGCATCTGCATGAACCGTGTAACTGCTTCGTGTTTCGGCATATGCATCCTCGGACTGTGTAGCAGCTCCGTGTTCCGGCATCTTGAACCGTGTAGCTGCTTCGTGTTTCGGCATATGCATCCTTGGACTTTGTAGCAGCTCCCGTGTTTCAGTATCAGCTCAACATCAGCTTGGGCAGTTCTGTGTTTCAGCAATGGTCTGAAATACTATTCTGCAAATATGGACACTTCTGCACTTCTAATCAATGGTTAGGTTCAAAAGTAATGTAAAGTATTATGCAAAACAAATTAAACATATAGTGATGAGAAAGGACGTTGTATACCTTGAGGTGATCAGATGAAGTGATAATATGGGTCTAAATATAGGTGATGAAGGGTATAACAATGGCAAAAAGTATGAGTAAAAGGGTATAATATGTGGTCTCAACAGAAACATGCCTCTATTCTCTCTCTCCAAGCATCTAAATCTCTATCCATACATCCGATGAACATCTCCTCCTGGAATCACACCTCTATTATTACCTCTCTATCTGACAACTTCTCTGAATGATATTTCTACATGTACTCCTACTTTTGTTTCTCTCCCTACACTTCTTTTCAAGATGTCGAGTATATGACATGTAGGAATTCCTATACTTGCTTCCTTTTGGAGTTTTTTTCCATTGGTGCTTCCTTGTGTAATAAATTGACATATATAAAAATCATTCAAGAATAAGCATTCAAATATTCATGTGTCATTATCATCCATTATGATAATGTTCCTTTATCTATGAACCAGTCTCTGAATCCATGCTCTCATCCACTGTCATATAACTGTCCAAACTTGCTAAGTGTTCTTACGAATTCATCTATGTCCATTGAACCATACTGTTCAACAATATCCTTACGATGATATCGCTTCTACTAACTATTTCTCTTTCCCTATTCTATTGTGCCTCTCACTACTTTCCTTTCTGTGATCAACTGATTTCAACTGATTCCAATTGTTAAGCCACTGCTAAGAATCTTACGAATCCATATTTGTCCATACTATCCAATTCTCTACTACTCAATTGTCCATAATGCTCACCCATATGTCTCTGTACTATCATGAAGTCTTCACTGTTGCATCTGATCATCAAACATAAAAGGTGTCAACTAGTCTCCTCTATCTGTAATCCAAACTATGCATGTCAGGAAAAACATGTGTTGAAGATATATTTTTCTAAATACAATCATAGACTTCTTCCTATGTAATGTTTTCAATTGATCAATCTATCATATTGTACTTCTGCTAACTGATTGCTCTGAGTCTGTCTAATCAAACTATGTAAGATGCTAAAAAGATGAATCTATGATTTGTAGAGTTGTTATTTAGAATCTCCCTGTTCACCATTAATATTTTCTGGGAGTCTCCAAGCCAGATGGCTCAGAAAAGTGTCTGCTCGTGTAACATCCCTCTCTATTGAGCACACTATTATTGACTTATTATTTGAGGAAACTTGCGTGCAAGTGATCCATATATGATACATTGTGATTTCATTCAGATTATGGGTTATATATGATGATGTTGAGGTGTTATGTCTTATTGATTATATTGATCAATATATATTGACAAGATGCTTTTGATGAGTCATCCTGAGTGTGCATGACACATGACCGGTTAAGGATGTTGATGGCATCGATGGATTCCCTTGGACTCCAGATTCAGTCAGGGAGTTGATTGTATTTATTGAGTATTGCATTTCACGCACATATGTTGTATGATTGATCTTAGTATGATTTATGTATATAGAATTATTGACAGTGTGTTTGTTAATGGATGCGATATTGACGATGCTTGCTAATCCGACTCACATAAGGAGTATAGGGGCCATGCACAGAAACAAGACATTTGAGGGAGAGGTGTGACAATGTCCCTGTCATAGTTTACTAGCACTCCCACCCTGGTATGAACTGCAGGTTAACGATTACCTAGTTAGAAATTTCCACGATGACACGAGGGCAGACTGAGACAACCACTCACAAATATTTCTAAGGAGCACACAATAAGGTATAATCATTATTCCTTAGAAGCCCTTAGTATCTCACAAGGTCGACCAAGTATATTTTTGAATCCAAGGGCCTGCCAGCTTCCAAAACATGTCTAAGGTGAGTGGCACCCTTTGAGCACAGAGGTGCATCTTGAAGGGAAGGTCACATAATTAAACTTGAGTCAATAAATCTAAGTGGCCTAGAAAACATTGAAATAATTAGACCTTGTTGGATTATCTAATTAATTTAAACAATAGATTATTAATTGAAAATCCTAACAAGAGTCTAAGCATAAGTCTAAGAATTGGCCTAAGTCTAAGTTTAATCGGGGACTAAGTAAAATATTAAATTTGGAATAAATGTAATTCTAGGAAAAGGTGGTAAAAATCTAAAGATTGGATAAAATGAACATGTGTGCATGAAATTAATAAAAAGGGTTTTTAAACAAAAAAAAAATAACTTGAGAGGTTGGGTGTACATAGAATAGAATCTAGAGTCAAACTACACTAGTCTAACTAGAAGAAGACTCCTAATTAAACTCTAACTAAAATCTAGTTAGGAGACACTCATTAAATGAGAATTTGTGGAACAAAGGGACACCTAGAAGTGAAAATAGGAACACATTGAAGAATGTGAGGGAATTTGACCTTTTAAATAAAATAAAATTTGTAATTACTGGTGTAACTTGGGGAGAGTGTGACAAGTGTGTGAGTGAATAATGCAAACTAAAATAACTAAAAAGTTAATTATTTGTGCATTAGGACATGTGTCCGTGAAGAAATTTATATAAAACAAATGATGTAGAAGGGAAATGGATCTAACCTTGGGAGTACTGTTATCATGCTGAATTTTGATTTGACCGTGTTTTACTTGTGAGAGTTGGGAATCCAAGCTTGTGAAAAGAGTGGAGGCTCTTCCTTGCGAGGAAAACTTGGAAGCTATTGTGTTTTGGTTTTGTGCTTGGCCCCTTTCGGCTCACAAGGATAAGGGGGAAGAAGAGTACCCATAGCATTGGCTGGGAGGAGTGCAATAATTTGATTAGAAAGAGAAAGTAAGGAAGGAGTGCAAGAATTTGAAGGGAATCTTCATTACATAGCTTCCATTGGTCCTGGTACTTTTATATTCTGAATTTATTTGTATTACGAGTGTATTAGTATAATAGATGGATATGATCATTCTGGAATCACTAGAAAGACTGAAAGACAATTGTTACAGTTGCTGCCAACAAATAATAGATACCATGTTTACATTTTAATTTTCACTGTAATTTCAGACGTTTTCCGAACTCTAAATTGAGCGGTTTAATCCTCATTGTAAATTTGAATTCATATTGTGTATGTTCTATGTTTTAAATAATTTCATATTCATCATTATTGAAGTTTGCATGTTCAGAGTTTTTGAGATTTTTTTGAGAATTCAATAGTGTGTCGTTCACTGGTAAGCTATGGAATTAAGTCCGGATTTCGTATTCGTGATTTATCTATTGAAATCCATTTGAATCCTAAATCAACCGATATTGTGGGATCTCTATTGAATTATACTCCAGATTTGAATTTTGTATCGTGGAAATATCTGTTGAATTTTTTTTCATTCCAACTTTGTTCATCTTGGATGTCCGTTAAATTTTGTTTAATCTAAATTTATTGTGTATTCCTTGTTGATTGTTGATAAATATGAAGTTGTTAGTAGCATGGAGTCTCTATATATTTTATATTATAAACTAAAAAATTTCGGGACGGTGGGATGCCTAGTTCACTGTGTTTTTCCTACTTCTATTATGGAGTTTAGACTTGTTTTAACCTTAGGTGCTAGCCCTTTTTACCTTGACCAATTATGAATGTGACCATAGGATGGAACCAAGACTTTTCCCAAGAGGCACTATTCATATCTCCGAGACTTCGACACTCTGGAGGTTTCTCAACTTCAACACTCCTATTCACCTGGAGTGTTACCGACCAAATTCAGTCATAAGCGAGGTTGACCGACAGATGCAGGTTAATCTTATCCATCCAATTCCCTTATTCAATGTTTATGAAATTAATAGAATAGACGAAAAGTATTATCCTCAATCGAGAATGTACAATGGAGATCTACTCTGCAACTTTCGACTTCGAGGTTTTCTCTACATTCACAACTTTAAACTGTTTTACCCAAATTGTCGAACTGCCGAAGGGCTCAGGGATCTAATGACTGACCCTTCCCTTGATTAATGATAGACGTCTACTCCGAAATTCGGGACTCCAGGAGTCCCTCACCTTTTTGAAACAATGACTCAGTTTTTCCAAAGTATCGAATCCCTAATAACTCAGAGATTAAAGATTCCCACACCTTGCTATGATCTACGACTAGAAGAAAATCTGGGGCTATGGGCTTCATAATTTTTTACGACTAAAAATCACGTTACCTCCGATATATCAAAGGCCAAAAACCATAGATATGATGGTCCTTATTAACCATCGACAACGGTTAGGATAACTCTAGGCTCAGGGACTTCAGGACTTTTCACACCAAAATAAATTTCACCCACCACCTCCTGAATGACTGAATTTTGAATACTCGGAATCTACAGACACGTGTACCCATCGATTGGAGGTTAGGATTTACTCCAGACTTCGGGACTCTAGGAGTGCCTTAACTTTATCAACTACTACTCTTTTTTTCTGAAGTGTCGAACTACCGAACTTCCGGAGGATGAAGACTCAAAGATCTAATGGTCCTCGTTAGATGACTAGATCCAAAATTGTCCTTTACTCTGAGACTTCAGAGCTTTAGGTTTTCTTATCTCTTAGACAGTTACGATTCAACTTGTTGAATCACTAAACCACTCAAGATACAACGGCTCACACTGTCCCTATGATATATGGTGTAGATTCACTCTGGGACTTTGGGCTTCAGCGCTTTCGCCTCACTTACATTAAGAAATTGAAAAATATGGGAGAAACAAAGTATGAAGGACTTCAGTATTAACAAGTTCACACCTCCCTTCTAATCGAACGAGTGTGGTATTTTGAATCCTCATGAACATATCTTGTCCCCTTGTAACTCTGCTCATGTTTTACCTCCTGAGTCTCACCACTTGTTGAAGTGATTTCCGGTGCTCTTTTGCGCTACTCTCCTGAACTTTGGACTAAAATTTTTGCCTGCACAACTCTTGTACTTCCTCTGTGTATTTTTTCTCTATCTCTCCCGAGCTTCCAATCTTCCAAAGATCTAGGTCTCTTCACCATTGAGTAGAATTTGTGTACACCTGGAGTATTTTTCTCCCTATCTTGGGACTTTTAAAAGGCACGTCTGCATACCTCTTGGTTGGAAATGTGTATACTTGGCACCGTGGTTCCCAGAAGAGAAACTTAGGGACTTAAAACTATATTTTGAACCCTTTTACAGAAACAAGCAACACACATATGCAGTTTCACTTCATCATAGTATATTTAATTCATAAATTTCAAGGTAAGCTTATAGTCTCCTCTCAAAGTTGAGAGATTTTCTCTTCTCTCTTTTCCTCTTTTAAATTTATGTAATTCAAGGTTCTACCATGGAGGGTTGTCACACTTATTCCAAGTAAACTTGATTAAGTTTAAACTATCCTTTATAAAAGATTGCATGTTGAAGGTCTCTGGTTTTTACTATCAAGTTTATGTCATGGTATTATTAAAATTCTTCCTATCCCTTAGAATAGTAAGAAAATGAATTATTGTAACATAATACATTGCGTATGAAGTGGTGACCATGTTATCATATATTCTGTGTTTTTGAGGAAATTGTAATTAAGAATGCTAAGAATTAAAGTAGAACTTTAGAATGGGTTGAAATTATGGAATTAGATACTTCCTTGTTTCTCAGAACAATTGCCAGTCTTGAGACCTTAAATTGTCAAAATCAATCAGATGAATCCTAGACTTGAGCGTTGATTATGTATCTTGGAAGTCCTAACCTTGCAAGATAGGCTGGGTAGGTAGACATTGTATATTATCTTATGTGATGTGACAGATATCTAATACTTTGAAGTTGTATTTAAATATCGTTATGCAGTGAGGTGAATGAAATAGAATGTGTATTACTAAAGTATGTTAATACCATGTTCACGTGTTATATTGATGTTTAAAAAAAAAAAAAAACTTATTCTTCTCAGTTACTTATATGTCGTAACATAGGGGCTGTTATAGCTCGGATGTAGTGTCACCATCATCTTTGTTGGTAGGCTCAACATCTTTCCGAACTCCGACTTCTTTCTTTCTGTATGTGGATTCATCTTGTACTACAATACTTGAAAGTACAATCTCTTGAACCCGTTCCTTATTTACATGTCCTTCTTTTCTTTCATTTCTTTTCCAAACCTTTTTATTCCATGCTTTCTGCATAAATCTATAAATTCCTTTGAAGTAAACTCTCCTCCATTGTCTGATCTCAAACATTTGATTTTTGAATCCAATTCATTTTCAACCATTTCCTTGTATACCTTGAAATTTTCAAATGCTTATGATTTCTTCCTGAGAAAACAAACTGAAATCATTCTTGTATAATCATCAACCAATAACATAAAGTATTTCTCACCTTTTAAAACCTTTTTTCTAGTTGGTCCAACTAGATCAATATGCACAATTTCCAATGGTCTTGTTGTGGAATATTCCTTTGATTTAAATATGGTCTTTGTTTGCTTTCCTTGTCGACAATGCTTGCATAATGTGTTGGTTGACTTTGTGATCTGGGGAATTTCTCTGAATGCTTCCTTTTTTCTAACTTTGATGAGGTTATCAAAGTTTATGTGACCCATTGTTCTGTGCCATAGCCAAACTTCATCTTCTTTTCCTAGACAACACTTTTCATTTCCAATTTCACGTAATACATATATGTTTCTTGAAGTTCTTGCAATTGTTGCAATCAATTTTCCTGATCCTTCTTTTTTTATCTCGCACTTTTGTAAATCAAACATAATTTTATGACCTTGGTCACACATTTGAATTACACTTAGAAGATTATGTTTCATATCTTCCACTAGTAGAATATTTTCTCCCTTTGTATTCTTGTTTTCAATTCTGACTATGCCCTTTCCAATGATTCTAGCTGAGTCATCATTTCGAAAGGAGACTGATCCATCTCTTTTCTTTATTAATGTAAGAAATATGTCTTCATCACCTATCATGTGGTTTGAGAAACCATTGTCAACATACCGATCACGTTTCTTATGTTTATCTTGTAGGGTGAGTGTGAATTCTTCATTGTTAAATTGATTATGCTTTCTTATCCATATTCTTTGTTGAAGTTCATGTCTGTGACTGTTGTCATTTTGTTTTGATTCTCTAGGAGGGACTGCCATTCTATAATATTTGGCCATGTGTCCAAAGTTGTTTCACTTGTAGCATTCCACTTCAGTGCTCAATGATTCAAACCTATTGTAATTTCTCCTTTGTGTTTCACTAGGCCTTCTTGGATAACCATTTTGTGCATGAATTTCAAAGTTGTTTATGTTCCTTATTAGCTCTACAATTTACAACTTTATGTGTTATAGAAAGATTTGCCTCACCCTATGAAAATTTTCTTATAATTCCTTTTCCATTTCCCTATGTAGACTTGAAGTCCCTTTTTGCAGTTCCCAAAGCTAAAAATAATATTTTTCCACATATATGCGCCCTAACATTTATACAACATGTGTATATGCAGGTTGCACCATTACAATCTGTGTACATCGGGTTTTATGCCCAAATTAAAAAATGGTGTCGCATTTCCATGTCATGTCACGATATCCATGATCCTTGACCTTCCATATACTGGAAACGTTCTGACTCGGCCCTTCAGTTCCATTTTAAGGCTATAAATGGGCCATATCGAAGCTGTGGAAAAGAGGAGAAGAATTCAACTTTGAGAGCAAAGTTACTCTTGAGAAATTATTCACTTCATATTGAGTCTATATCCCTTTATCCTTTTAAGTCTGAACACATTGTTCGTCCCCCAAGATATTCCCTACTTGATTGAGAACCTCATTGTCTCTCTTATATGAGATTTCCTTTGGTGGAGGATTGAAGTGGTGGAGGCTCAGTTGGAACAGACTTAGTTTCTCAGTTCCAAACCATGCCGACACAAAAGTTTGTAATTCATACACTTTTGTTGATTACATTTTAATATAAATACTCTTTTCTCGTCCAATTAATGTATTGCAAATATTTGAATTGTTATTCCATTGGCATATTTGTTAAGAATATTGATGGATTATGATATTGAATGTGCTAACTTTATATATTATCACCATATGCTTGCGTTTCTTGGTTGTTGAGGACAAGTTGCAGGTGTATTTCTTTGGGTCAAGTGCTCAATGGTGGAATTCATCGAACGTATGGACAAGGTAGGATTTTTATCTTGTCTTGTTAACATATTTTTTATATAGCATACTTGAGATTATATTTGATTTCTACAGTCATTTCCGTCTGTTGTGGTTTACCCCATGCCATAGAGAGATTTTCCTTGTAACATAATTGGAAACCATACTGGGGATATAATCTTTTTTTCGGGGTTTGGAGTGTTTTTCTCCTTTGAATGCTCTCGTTTATATTGAGTTTCTTTTCATTTGATTGCGTGACAACCTTTGTTCATTTTCAGTCTAAGTTTCTTAGCCTTATCCTTATCCTTAACCTGACATTGTTTTAATACATATACACAGTTTTTTTCCTGGCAGTCGCGTACATACACATGTTGTCCTTCTACAAGAAGCGTATATATGTGGTTTTCTCCTGAACAATCATGTACATCATTCTTGTGTGCTTGGTTGCAGAGTTTGATGTTTGTTGGGTAAGTTTTGATGGTTGCTAAGTCTTCTTAGGTATCTATTATGACTGTTAAGTGTCTGCAGAGTGATAGGAAACCTTTCTTTGGTTGAATTTTTGGGTGGTTCCTTTCTCATCATCCTTTTCATTGATTGTACTTGCATCTTGGGATGGGTGTTTGCTTCTTGATATCCTACTTGGTTTTTCTTTGATTGCATTCAGTAGAATATTTATATCAAGTTGTTGTCCAGTCCTTTCATTTTCATTCTTTTATATTGAAAATACAAAAATATTAAGAATTTTTCATTGTTGGAATTTGATCTTTTGGGTTCTTATCATTGATCTTAGTACATGTATGGAAAGATTGCATTTTATTTTGAATTGTAGAATTAAATTGAAAATTTCATTTTGAAAATCTTACCATTTATTGGGAATTGAAGTTAGGACTTTGCATTTTATTCATATTCATTTACTTTACTTGTTGAGTCATAACATCATTAGTTTCATTACCGCACATTTTTGAGTAAGCAAGGACACTAAAAGCAACATTGATAAATTAAAATTGATTAGAAACAATTTTATTTTCTAGGGTACACAAACTAGCTTAGGATTTAGAGATTTGGAATAGGATTTTGTGAGTAAACTTCTCCAAGGCTATTAAATCAACATATGTGTCTGACTAAGGGAGTGGTAAAATACATTGTATCATTGGTGACGTCAGGAGGTTTCGCTTACACCATAGTTAAGAATGAGGTCGCATGAAGTTGGTTGAGGGGATATCCCCCCAATACCTTCTTAGTGTCAGATATATTTCTGGGGATCTATTCTTATATGGGGATCTTGCTAGTACCTTTACCTATGTGAGAGGAAATGCTTTCAAGGTTTCGAGCTTTGTTACCCTTCCCATATGATGGAATTGACTTACAAATGTTCTCCTACGCATTGGTTATATCGTGGTTTCTTAGTTTCTTAACATAGGTACCTCATAGGTTACTTGCAGGGGTTATTCTGCAGGTACCCTGGGTCAGATAAGGGTCAGAAAACACACAACCTTTATGGAGGATTACCTCTCTGGGGCGATTTGAGCGACTGGTTGTTAATCTCACGAGGTCCCTTATAATTGATTCTTATACCTTCGATCTTTTGCAGGGAGTCTCAGGCCCCTCTTTGATCTAAAAATGAAGAAGACTTGTAATCTTGAAAATATTTGCAAGTAAAGTTTATGTGTTAAAAGAAAATGGATCAAATTTGCAACACATTATTAAAAGAATTTACTCATTTAATATGCATATAAACAACAGAATAATCAATGAACATAAACACATAACACAACAAATGATAAAGGAGTTCACCCCTCTCTTGGGCTACATCTCCTGGTCCAACGTCCAATGGATCATTAATATTATTTTCTCAAAGTGCTAAAAAACGTTACAATGCTCAAAATGACCAACAGACTGCTCCAATGGCTTCAGAGCATCCAAAAACCCCTAGTTGGGCTTTTTCGGCACCTCGTTTGGCCAAAAAATGAAGAAGTTAGTCTTCCTTGAAGTCTCCCCTTCAAGCTTGCTGTCTCTGCATCTACAAAATGCACCCTTGTTCATTCAACCTAGCACACATGCCATTTAAGGCGTAAAAACCCGGCACCAAATGTAACCATGCCAACGGTGTGAACTGTAGGGCGGTTATGGGTGTGTCAACCCCTAACCGTCAAACTCGTGGGCACATGGGTCGTCCATACGACCGCGCACTATAAGAAAAAGGGGCTACGTTCAAAGATTTGTTGTGGGCGCGACACGTGTCGGCGCAAAACCCAACTGTTTGAAACCAACACCAAACTCCCGTTTACACAATGGTCATATGGTTTAAAAGTAATGCGACCGGGGCTTCGTTATATATTCACGCGCATTCACATATGTAATGGTCATATGGTATTCGTAATACAACCACGAGCTGGGGCTAAGCCCCAGCCCAACCTCTCGCCACATTAACTTTTAATCAAATTAAAATATATATTTTTCCATATACATTATAAGAACCAATGCATGGTATATTGGTTTGGAGGAGTTTGTTAAGGCTTGACCGGTGGGGGAGGTCCGGTGTTCGAATCCCACAGACTCCATATAATTTTGAATCAATACCCAATACAATGGTGTCACGTGGCATCCCATGACTGGGCCACGTGGCACCCAACCACAAACCAAAAACTTCCACGTGTCGAAACATGATTCATTCAACTGTCAGCCAACCTGAAACTGCCACGTCAGCCTGTACGGACTGTACGGACTGTACAGTCAGCGTCCCTTTTTTGCCTGTTTGACGATTCGAACAGATCACAATATCTCTCTCTCTCGACGTCCGTTTGAAATGAAACGAGTTGCGTTGGGTTCACAACGACGAGGCCTACACTCTCGTCCAATTTGAAGAAATTCCTAGCACTTTGAATTTTTGAGCAAAATTTGATCCCCTGATCACACCTCCCCATTGGGAAGCTTTTGGACCTCCAAAAGACTATATTCAATCTATGTGAATATGAGGGTATAGTTCCCTCACCCTTCCAACCTCAATACACTTGGCTTTGCTTGGATTTGTACCTTTAAGACCAACTCGAAGATACTCCACATTTCCTCATTTTG
>SNQJ01S0018755.1:125466-141782 GCA_010110895.2 Picea sitchensis
CATCATTAATAGGATATACTCATTTAAGATGCATATAAACAACAACATAATCAATGAACATAAACACATAACACAACAAATGATAAAGGAGTTCACCCCTCTCTTGGGCTACATCTCCCGGTCCAGCTTCCAATGGATCATTAATATTATTTTCTCAAAGTGCTCAAAACCGTGCTTTACAATGATCAAAATGACCAACCGACTGCTCCAATGGCTTCAGAGTGTCCAAAAACCCCTAGCTGGGATTTTTCGGCACCTCGTTTGGCCAAAAAATGAAGACGTTAGGCTTCCTTGAAGTCTCCCCTTCAAGCTTGTTGTCTCTGCATCTACAAAACACACCCTTGTTCATTCAACCTAGCACATACGCCATTTAAGGCATAAAAACCTGGCATCGAACGCTATGGGCGCGCCAGCCCCTAACCGTCAAACTCGTGGGAACATGGGTCGTCCATACGACCGCGCGCTATAAGAAATGGGGCTACGTTCAAAGATTTGTTGTGGGAACGATACATGTCGGCGCAAAACCCAACTGTTTGAAACCAACACCAAACTCCCATTTACACAATGGTCATATGGTTTAAAAGTAATGCGACCAGGGCTCTGTTATATATTCGTGCGCATTCACATATGTAATGGTCATATGGTATTCATAATATAACCGCGGGCTGGGGCTAAGCCCCAGCCCGACCTCTCGCTAAGCCCCAGCCCGACCTCTCGCCACATTAACTTTTAATCAAATTCAAATATATATTTTTCCATATACATTATAAGAACCAACGCGTGGTATATTTGTCGGGCGGACTTTGTTAAGGCTTAACTGGTGGGGGAGGTCCGGGGTTCGAATCCCATGGACTCCATATAATTTTGAATCAATACCCAATACAATGGTGCCACGTGGCAACCCATGACTGGGCCACGTGGCACCCAACCACAAACCAAAAACTGCCACGTGTCGAAACATGATTCATCCAACTGTCTGTCAACCTGAAACTGCCACGTCAGCCTATACAGACTGTATGGACTGTACAGTCAGCGTCCCTTTTTTGCCTGTTTGACGATTCGAACAGATCACAATATCTCTCGCTCCCGATGTCCGTTTGAAATGAAACAAGTTGCGTTGGGTTTGCAATGATGAGGCCTACACTCTTGTCCAATTTGAAGTTATTCCGAGCACTTTGAATTTTTTAGCAAAATTTGATCCCCTGATCACTCTTGGGCGAGGCATACCTACTTTAGGGAGGGAGGCCCCTTTCAACCACTTTATCCTATTTGTGTGCATATTGTCCTTTTTATTTTTATTTTGGCATTCTCTTTGATTACTAGTTGGCCTTAATGATTTGTTTTTATGTCTCAAGTCTTGAGTCATCGTGGAGCCAAACCAACTTCCTCGCAGGTCTCGCCAATTGTTACGATTACCATCACATATTGAGTCTTTTCCTTCTAAAAGGCATAAATTTATCAAACATGGTACACACACCTCCACTTAACAGACTTGTTATCATACAAGGATGAGTACCGAATCGAGTCAAAAAGATATTGAGAGTCCTTCTACTCCCATACCCACTATAGTTAACAACACTCCTTCGACACCTTCAACCACAATGGTTGAGTTTCATAGGTTCCTATCATCACTCCTATCCATCCTATACTGAATGATCAACCTATAGCCACAAACCCTTTTGGGTCCTTTTGTCACTCGTCGAGATACAATATTCAGTCCATCCCACCGACCTATAGCCCTTTTTCTTATGGCATGCCTAATTTCACATTGCAATTTTCATCCTCCATCCCAACATCTAATCCAAATACTAGTATTGGACTTGGGGGCATGGCTCCTTCACATACTCCATTTTCGTTTGGTGAGGGTGACATCCCACAAATGACTCCTACAGTTGGAGGCCTTCCTCCTTTTCACCACAGGTCTAATCCTAGTCCTCATGCTCCTGGATGGAGTGGTCAACATGGTGGAAAATATGTTGCTTATGGTCCATCCTTTACACCTACCTCCTCTACACCAATTCTGACCAACACATTTGGCATGACAAATCCACCTCTATCCTCTGGATTCACACCTGGTGGAGGTTAGTTTCATACCTTGGGCAACCCCCAACCTAGAGCTACTCCAATTGGGGGAAATTTTTACAACCCTCATCATAAAATTCCTACTGTAATGGTTTCCAACCAACCCTTCATGAATTAGTTCAGAGGAGGGTCTTACAATCCCAGACAGGGCCACGGTGCATAGAAGAACCCTAGATGGGCTACGATTCCCCAACAATAATCTTTCCCGGAAGCTTGGGGCCAGATGTCGTAACTTTGTCTCCCTTTTCTGGCCACACTCAATCTGCCAGACTTGTGTAGATTAATGAATGACCCTGTGCATCATGATATGACATGGACCCCCATCCCCACCAAGCTTCCTTGAAATATTCCAAAATTCGAAGGGAATACTAGTGAGGATCCTGGTGATCACATCACTGGTTTTCACCTTTGGTTCTCTTCGAATTCCCTTAATGATGATTCTATTCATTTAGTATTGTTTCAATGCACCCTCATGGGGGTCGCCAAAAAATGGTACATAGAGATACCAGGGGGACATACGAAAATTTTAATCAGATGGTTTTGGAAACCACTTCCAATTATTGGTTTGTTACGACGCTGGCATAGAACTTATGCTGACCTTACATCAAGACAAAGCCACCCATATCTTGGATCAAATCCAATAGTGGAATAGATGAAAGAGGTTTATCAAGGCTTACATACCTCTGGAATTCCTACTAGAGTGGTTCCTTAAGTCTCTACAACCTTATATTTCGAAGGATGTTTCTACATATGGGGTTACATCTGAGGAAGAAGCGATTTTTAAAGCCCAACAATTAGATCTTATATATGCTCAGTCTAAGATGTTATAGAAGATTCTCCTAGACGCACCGAGGTCAAACTATGACCCTATACAAAATCTCGGGCCTCATGCCGATGGCATTGTAGGCTCCGCCAATGTGAAATTCATAGACTTGGTGACAAGGCAATTGAAATATTTGTCTCTAAACTAGTCTGTAGGAGGGCCAACTTCATCTGTGTCCTCCACTCCCACTCAGTCAGCGGATGTACATTTTGTGTAATCTTCGACCAACCCGAATGGTAACCAC
Source organism: Picea sitchensis (assembly GCA_010110895.2). Lineage (NCBI taxonomy): Eukaryota > Viridiplantae > Streptophyta > Pinopsida > Pinales > Pinaceae > Picea > Picea sitchensis. Next base: position 128,616 of record SNQJ01S0018755.1, read on the forward strand.
AAACTAGGAGGGAATAAAAAGAAAGGATGTGGTAACAATCATAAGGTTGGGAATAATAATAATAAACCCAAGGACAATAGTAATAATGAGAAGTTGAATAATAATGCTGGTGAGGGCAAGAAATAAAGGCAGAAGGTGAAGTTTCCCTGCAAGATTTGTAGAGATGATCACCTTACCCACTTCTACCCCAAACTTGCAGAAGCTGCGAGGTTTTTATCTCTCCTGCCCGCTGTGCTGACTAATCCTTTTCCACATAATCAACACATGGCATCAAGCTCCTAGAATGATGAAAATGTGGCGAGTGGGAGTCAAAACCCACCGACGCAAGACAATGACTGTCTATGCATCAATATGGTTAAGTCTAAGGTTAATGTAGCCACTAGGTCTCGCGATTACAGTTCTTAACAATATGGTTGGGTCTAAGGTTAATGTACTACTCAGGTCTCGCTGACATGCCTTCACATATTGTACTTGTTCTAGAGCCCCTCCTGGTCCTACAAATACACCTTTACAGATCAAAAAACCAGATCCCCTGCCTCATATTTTGAAAAGAGTACTCAAGTGCTCTACCCATAATCCTAATGCTAGAGCCGCACATAATTACTCTATTCTTGAGGATCTGGGTCAAACCCCTTGTGCGATGTCATCTCTGGAGGTACTCCAGATGTGTCCTTCATAGAGGAATGCCTTGGTATCTGCGTTAGGAGCTCTATATCCCAGTGGCTCTAAAGTTATCAAGTTTGACGTCACAAATGTGAATACTTTCTTTCCTTACCACATGGAATTCCAAATCCATGTGGGTTACTCAATGTTACACATGAAATTTGCACACCTAGTGATGCAGGAGCATCGCTCCAAGCTAGCCATGTGCCAACCAGCCAACCAACACAATGCGCATTCAATGGGATGAAGAGAGGTGCATCCCTCTTGTTTCAATTTTTGAATTTGAAATCAATGTAATTAATGTTTGTAAGGTTGGTAGAGCCAAAGCCATGCATTTGAGTAGGTTGTAGTTAAATAAGGCCTTTAATGGTTGCAAGGATGGATCTAGCTCCGATATGGACTAGACATCCCATTCAATGTAGATGAATGTAGTTAATGAGAGCAGGTGAGATGGAGGGAAGAGCTCGAAGAGCCCCCTCATGTAAAAGATATTTTTGATCTCATTTAGAAAAAAAAAAGTCGAGTCAAGAGAGATAGGAGAGCTCTGCGAGAGTTAGAGTAGAAGAGAGAAGGAGCCGAGACTCTATCAAAGTCTGAGCTCAAGAACACCTTGTAAAGGAGGCATTTCATATTAATATAAAGAGCAGATTTCCTGCATGAGCTTCTGTGTGTCTTTATGTGTTTGTGAATGTCTTTGTGTGTTCTTTATATGTTGTAGATGTGTATTTGCAGGGATAGATAGGTTTTGCTATCTGTGGGTTCTTTGATTTCTGGTTTGGGGTTCTTTAAGGCTTCATGCCAAGAGGGTGTGACATAATGCTGCGGGTTTTGAAAGCCAGTGCATAGATGCACTTTTGAATTCTGTGGAATTTGGGCAAGGACGTGCCAGGAGGGCGCACCAGCTAAAGTGATTGACTCAGGAGGAAACCTCAAGGTTGCTAAATACCTTGGAGGTGAAGAATGTGTAGAGGAAGACACATCGAAGACAAATTTTTTGAGAATTATGTAAGGCTATGCCAAGAGGGCATCGAGCAAATGAAAAGGAAGACATAGAGAGAAGAGAAGACATAATTTATGAGGGATTCTGTGGAAGCTCTGCCAGGAGGGCATTGAGCAGGTGCAGAGATTGCATAGGAGAACTCTGTTTCGAGTTTAGGAAGAGGACATACATAACTTTTGAAGATTCTTGAAGCTCTGTCAGGAGGGCATTGAGCAAGTGTAGAGAGAAAATAAGGAACTGTTGTTTAAGTTCATAGAGAAGAGAAGTGTCATAGGAAGATAGTTACAGAGTTACTGAACACTTTGTGAAGAGAGGCTCTGTAAGGTGTGCATCGAGAAGAAGAACACCAGGAGGGAGAGAAGCATTTCTTTTCAAGAAATACTTCAGATTTGAGTTTAGCGAAAGCTCATCAACACAGGGAGCGTGTGCAGGAAGAACTTGTTTCAAGTTCTCAAGCTCAAGACAGATAACACATTTGTGTGCAGAGACTCTGCAAGGAGTGTAGAAGTTGGGAAACCCTTTGAGGTTTCAAAGATAGAAAGCTCAGTAGGAAGAGTGCCTTTGCGCACAGAGCAACAACTGCAAGGAGCGCAGAGGTAGAGAAAACCCTTTGGAGGGTTCAGAGTTTGATAAAGCTCAGAAGGGATAGAATTTTCAGAAAGCAAGTGAGGCCCAAACCCATCAGGCTCGCAGAGGAAGCAAAGGTCGAGGCTTTTGAGATTTCAGAAAATCTTCCCAGGAAAAGGAAGAAAACACATGCTCAGAGAGTAACTACAACTGTCATCAGATCTAGGCGCATAGACTGATAGCCATTGGATCCAGGAGGAGTTGCATGAGGTTTAATCCTCATATGAAAAGGAGTGGAGCCGTCATATTTCGACATTTTGGGGTTTGGCATTTCGGGAATCCCGATGACAAGAGACCAGGGCACTTCACGGTGAAAACCCCGAAGTTGCGAAATGCGACTTGCCTTTGGAGCAGAAACTTCGGCATTTCAGCATATCAAGGTTTCAGATACTGGGAGGTCGAAGGAGCAAACATTTGTTGTGGAGGATTCACGAAATCATGAATCCCGAAGTCCCGAAAAGGTGCATACAGGTGAGGGTTTGGGGAAATCCCTGAAAGGGCATTTTGATATTTCGGCTACCAGAAGATGTAGGGGTAAGAGTTCAGGAATCTTGACCCATAGAATCCTGAAAGGATCTGAGCCATTGGATCTAGGGAGGCTTTGAGTCATTGATCTTACTCAGGAGAAGGAGGACCGGAGTTTCAGGATTTTGGTACTTCTGTACTTCAGATACCGGGAGTATGAAAAGGCAAGGAATTGTTGCACTAACATTTGTGAAATTTCGAAACACAAATTCCCAAAAGCAGCAAGGAGTGTGGATATGGTCACACCTGGTATTGGGATATCGATATTTGACTTTTCGGGGATCTCGCAGACATAAAGTCAGAACACTTCACATTGAAATTATCGAAGTCGCGAAATGTGATGCATCCTTTGGAGGAGAAAGAAGCCAAAGATTTCGACATTTTGGAGATCGACGTTCCGGCTGTTCTAAGTAGCAGGAGCCGGGCACTTGACATCAAAACTCCCGAAGTCAAAAAATGCGACGTATTGTTGGAGTGGGGTTGTGGTCTCAGATTTCGGCCATTTCGGCATTTCGGGGATCCCGAAGACAAGGAGCGGGGCACAGAGTGTTGAAAACCTCGAAGTCGCGAAGTGACGTGCCTTTGGAGGTAGGTTGTGGTCACGAGGAAAGTGGTCACATGGACCAAGGTATGGCGTAGGGGGCTAACCACCATTAAGGCCAATTCGACAGATTGACATTTCGGGTGTCGGGAAATTGAAGAGTCAAGGAAACTTGACATCGGGACTCGCAGAGTCCCGAAGATCGAAATTCCATTTCGGGAAAAGGGTCACGGTCATGTTGGAGTCCGTGAGGAATTTTAAGGAACTGTGGATCGAATGTTGAGGTTCTGATAGGGATTTTAAAGAGCCACTTTGGCTCAGGGAAGATTTGAAACGATCCAGTGAGCGGATCTTGGCCCGGGGGTCGGGCAGGTCTGCGCCAAGTGGTATCAGAGCGAGTTTCTGTCTATATATTGTGGGAAGAAGGAGGCAAAGAAGGAGAAGAAAAACACTCTGATACACGTCAAAGTGGTATCATAGCTACTCTCTATTTGTATATTGCAGGCAGAGGAAGTGAGAGGAGAAAGAGTACTCTGATACACATCGGTTTGGTATTAGAGGAAGGCAGAGTATTGAGACTCTGTGGTGATTTCTTGCAGGTGCGCAACAGTCAAGGAGACAGTCGAGAGGACTATAGGGGAAGGATGGAAGCACTCAGGGTTGCAAAGTGATAGCAACATATTTTCCAGGAGGGAAAATTGAAGGCAAGAAAATGGCTACTGAAGGCCATAGACGCGATGGGAAGAAGAACCATCAACAACCGAGCAAATTTGAGGTGGATAAAGAGCTCGCTGAGATTAGAGCGAGGATGGAGGAACTTGCACTGCATATGCAACAGGATGCAAGATCACATTTGGTGTATGAATGGCCCATGAAGAGGAAAGTAAAATGGCCAGTTAGGGAATTGGTGGCCAAAAGAAAACAGAGGTTGTTAAAGGGGTGGTTGAGGCACGCTGAAAGCCTCAGGGATGAACATAAGGAGATGGTTCAGGTATGTGAACCAGACACTGTGAGGAATCTCAGAAATGTTGAGGATGAAATGAGATCACTGGAAGAACTCAGAGACTGCCAAGAGGGAAAAACATAAATTTCCAATTGCTAGGAGGGCAATGAGATGTGAACGCTGCGGGATCTCATAGACTATCAGGAGGATAGTAAGGAAATTTCATGTTGCCAAGAGGGCAATGAGGTGAGATCACTGCGGGGTCTCATAGACTTCCAAGAGGGTAGGACTAGAAATTCAAATTGCCAGGTGGGCAATAAGATGAGATCTGAGGATCTCATAGACTACCAATGGGGCAGTAGAGAAATCCCATATTGCCAGGAGGGAAAGGGAGAGTAGACGAGCTGAGAGATGAGTTCATATCAGCAAGGACAACTGACATAGGAGAAGGATCAGAAGGACATTCTGATCATTGGAGGAATTCAGATATTCCTGCCATTGAGCCCAGTTGAGGCAAGAGTCTGTGTTGCAGATGCAACAACATGGGAAAGACAACTAGCTGTGGCTGTCGGAGAAATGGAGCAGGCATCATAGGCTGCCCAAGAAGAGGAAGATGAGAATTTCAAGGAGTGGCTCAACATTTTCATCCAGGAAGCTGAGAAGATTGTAGCATTAGAGCTTGCAGCAGTAGAAGAAGAAGAATAAGACAACATGAGATTTGCTGATATGTGTGAGAAAATTGAAGCCCTGGAGAGAAGGGTGGTAGTGTAGAGAGTACACATCCAACATATGAAGTTGGAAGCAGATGCAGGAGGGGCATACCTGCCCAAGGAGAAACTGGGAGGGGTTGGAATTGAGCCAACACAAAGAGATATGGCAACAACAACACTACCATAGAAGGAAGCTGAACAATAGTTCAGTGGTGAAACTGTAGAGCTGAACTTTGCAACAGAGTGGCGAGTTAAGGCCACATCAGATAGAGAAGATGGCATGGGAGATCTGGTAGATCTACCCACTGATGAGGAAAAATTGCAGCAGAGGAGACTGCATACACAAAGCTAGCCATGGGAGCAGCTGGATGAGGATATTGAGAAGATCCTAAAGCTGATGGTCAGATCAACAGAAGCTGCCAGCGAAGGGAAGATGAGTAGAAGAGAGACAACAATAGAGCAACAGAAGTAGCAACAACAACAACAAAGAAGTGGAGTAGATGAACAACTCCAAAGATCTATTTGGGATCCAAGAGGATTTCAACAACGATGTTGAGAAGCTCATGAGCAGGAGCTCATAAATTTTTCATAGCATAGGAGTATGATGCAGGAGCATCGCTCCAAGCCAACCATGTGCTAGCCAACCAACCAACATAGCTCACATTTAATGGGATGAAGAGAGGTGAAACCCTCTCGTTTCAAATTTTGAATTTGAAATCAACGTAATTAATGTTTGTAAGGCTGGTAGAGCCAAAGCCGTGCTTTTGAGCATGTTGTAGTTAAAGAAGGCCTTTAATGGTTGTAAGGTTGGATCTAGCTCTGATTTGGACTAGACAACCCATTCAATGTAGATGAATGTAGTTAATGAGAGTAGGTGAGATGGAGGGAAGAGCTCGAAGAACCCCCTCATGTAAAAGATCTTTTTGATCTCATTTAGAAAAAAAAAAAGTTGGGTCAAGAGAGATAGGAGAGTTCTGCGAGAGTTAGAGTAGAGGAGAGAAGGAGTCGAGACTCTGTCAAAGTCTGAGCTCAAGAACACCTTGTAAAGGAGGCATTTGATATTAATATAAAGAGAAGATTTCCTGCATGAGTTTATGTGTGTCTTTATGTGTTTATGAATGTATTTGTCTGTTCTTTATATGCTGTGGATGTGTATTTGTAGGGACATATAGGTTATTCTATTTGTGGGTTCTTTGATTTTTGGTTTGGGGTTCTTTGAGGCTTCATTCCAAGAGGGTGTGATAGAATGCTATGGGTTTTGAAAGCCAGTGCATAGATGCAGTCCTGAAGTTTGTGGAATTTGGGCAAGGATGTTCCAGGAGGGTGCACCATCTAAAGTCAATGACTCAGGATGAAACCTCAAGGTTTCTAAATACCTTGGAGGTGAAGACTGTGCAGAGGAAGGCACAAAGAAGACAAAAAATTTTAGAATTCTGCAAGGCCCTGCCAAGAGGGCATCGAGTGAATGCACAGGAAGGCACAGAGAGAAGAGAAGACATAATTTATGAGGAATTCTATGAAAGATCTGCCAGGAGGGCATTGAACAGGTGTAGATATTGCACAGGAGAACTCTGTTTCGAGTTCAGGAAGAGGACAGACAAAAATTTTGAAGATTCTGGAAGCTCTGTCAGGAGGGCATTGAGAAAGTGCAGAGAGCACAGAAGGAACTGTTGTTTAAGTTTAGAGAGAAGAGAAGTGTCATAGGAAGACACTTATAGAGTTATTGAACACTCTGTGAAGAGAGGCTCTGCAAGGTGTACATCGAGCAGAACAACGCCAGGAGGGCGAGAAGCATTTATTTTCAAGAAATACTTCAGATATGAGTTTAGCGAAAGCTCAGCAGCACAGTGAGCGTGCGCAGGAAGAACTTGTTTCAAGTTCTCAAGCTTAGGACATATAGCACCTTTGTGTGTAGAGACTCTGCAAGGAGTGCAGAAGTCGGGAAACCCTTTGAGGTTTCAAAGACAGAAAGCTCAGGAGGAAGGGTGCCTTTACACATAGAGAAATAACTGCAAGGAGCGCAGAGGTAGAGAAAACCCTTTAGAGGGTTCAGAGTTTGATAAAGCTTAGGAGGGATTGCGTTTTCAGAAATCAAGTGAGGCTCAAACCCATCAGGCTCGCAGAGGAAGCAAAGGTCGAGGCCTTTGAGATTTCAGAAAATCTTCCCAGGAGAAGGAAGAAAGAACATGCTCAGAGAGGAGCTACAACTATCGTCAGATATTGCCACACAGACTGATAGCCATCGAATCCAGGAGGAGATACACGAGGTTTAATCCTCATATGCAAAGGATCAGAGTCATCAGATTTTGACATTTCAGGGTTCGACATTTTGGGAATCCCAATGACAAGAGACTGGGGCACTTCATGGTGAAAACCCCGAAGTCTCAAAACGCGACTTGCCTTTCGAAAAAAAACTTCGGCGTTTCGGCATATCGAGGTTTCAAATACCGGGAGGTTGAAGGAGCAAACATTTGTCGTGGAGGATTCATGAAATCGTGAATCCCAAAGTCCCGAAAAGGTGCATACAGGTGAGGGTTCGGGGGAATCCCCGAAAGGGTATTTCGGTATTTCATCTATCGAAAGATGCAGGGGTAAGAGTTCAAGACTCTTGACCCATAGAATCCCAAAAGGATCTGAGCCGTTGGATCAAGGGAGGCTTTGAGCCGTTGATCTTGCTCAGGAGAAGGAGGACCCGAGTTTCAGGATTTCGGTACTTTGGATACTAGGAGTATGAAAAGGGAAGGAATTGTTGCACTGGGATTTGTGAAGTTTCGAAACACGAATTCCCAAAAGCATAAAGAGGAGTGGGGCTGCGGTCACACTTGGTATCGGGATATCGAGATTCGTCATTTCGGGGATCACGCAGACATAAATACGGAACACTTCACATCGGAAGTCCCGAAGTCGAAAAACACAACGCATCCTTTGGAGGAGAAAGTAGCCAAGTATTTCAGCATTTCAGAGATCAGCTTTTCAGCTGTTCTGAGGAGCAGGAGCCAGACACTTGACATCGAAACTCCTGAAGTCGCAAAATGTGACGTATTGTTGGAGTGGGACTGCAGTATCAGATTTCGGCCATTTCGACATTTCAGGGTTCGGCATTTCGGGGATCCCGAAGACAAGGAGCGGGGCACAGAGTGTTGAAAACCCCAAAGTCGCGAAACGACACGCCTTTGGAGGTAGGTTGTGGTCACGAGGAAAGTGGTCACATGGAAAAAGGTATAGTCCAGAGGGCTAACCACAATTAAGGCCAATTCGGTAGATTGACATTTTGGGTGTCGGGAAATCAAAGAGTCAAGGAAACTTGACATCAGGACTCGTGGAGTCCCGAAGACCGAATTTCTATTTCTGGAAAAGGGTCGCAGTCGTGTTGGAGGCCGTGAGGAAGTTGAAGGACCTATGGATCGAATGTTGAGGTTCCGATAGGGATCCGAAAGAGCCGCTTCGGCTCAGGGAAGATTTGAAACGATCCTGTGAGCGGATCTCGGCCTGAGGGCCGGGCACGTCTGCGCCACCTAGGTAGCTCACCCTAAGTGTCATAAAGTGTCATATAAGTGTCTCATACACCTTGACACCATGGAATGACCTATGTCACAATCCCTAGTCAATGTAGAGGAGGGATATATTACATGAAGGCCAAAATACAAAGTGAACATGAATTATTATTATTAATATTCATGAAAAAGAAATTAATTAAGTGTAAGAATCCATCTCACATTTGATTTCCTATTTTTTAGGGAAGGTGGAGGATCTCATGGATGGTTGAAATATTTCCTCCTTAAAATCCTTGAGAGATATTTCCTCCCTAAAATTCTTAAGAAATATTTTCTCTTAGAGATCCCTTTTTTAGTGGATATGATGAGAGATCCTCTCCATGGTGATTAGGCCTCCAAATCCTATATAATGAGGGATTTCCATGGAGGAGGAAGTCATGGAGAAGTTTAGAGATACCAAACTTATGATCTCATAAGGAAGGAAGCAAATTGGAGGTATCAAACTTATGGTCTTGGGAAGCGTTGTGCAAGCGCTGGACGAGGAGGACTTGGAGAGGTTGTTGTGACTTCATCAATGGTTTGTAAGTATCTCTTTTGAGTTCTCATTAATACATGTGCTTGGCCTGTTTCCTTCAATTTTGTGTACATTTGCATGAGCTTGTCTTTTGGATAAATATAGCTTTAAATTATATCATGGTAGAATAGGTAGTATGCTTTGTCTTCATTACTTATTGGATTGCAGGACTCGTTGAATGACTTGGATATCAAGCTCAACTTGGACTGAGCGAGGAAAAACTTCATAAAAAGGTACTCATACTTTATTCCTCTTCTCTATTGACTAGCTTAGCTATTTTTAAAGGAAATTCAGTGTTCAAAGTTAACACTTTTATGTCTTGGTCATAGGGGTCTAAGATCCAAGAGGGAATTCACATGTCCGCAAGGGAATTTTCCGACAACAAAAATTGGCGAATCCACTGGGGATAGACATACATTTTTATTTTCTTGGTTTTTCCCTGCCATTTTCCCACATTTTAGATCAGTTTTACTATTTTTTCATGATCCATTACCTTTCTCCCATCTTCACTAGCAATTTCACCAATTTTTATGCATTATGGGTGAGTTTGTTTGCATTTTTTGGCTCTTTTTTTGAGGTTCTGGGAAGATCAACGCCCCCCCTAGGCCATATCATAGCTCTGATATCTAATAAGTGCTACCCTACAATGATTTAAGGAGTGTTGCAACGCTCTATACCCTTGATACAGGGAGCGTTGGTCTCCTTCTTGGAGGATTTTTTCCCTCTTCTGCTCAGATTGTTTCACCCTTTTTTATGGAAGTATTTACCCAGACTCTATATGTTGGTTTGTGAAGCTATTTAAATTGATATTTTTTTCTTATCACTCCCTATTGTCTTGATTGGCTTTTGAAATTTTTTCAGAAATGTGAAATTTCCCTTTCTAGTTGCTTGTTTTGTTGGGACAATTTGAGTGATTTCTCTTTCTCTCTGTCTTTTATTGGATTCTTCTTTGCATATTATTGTACTCCTTGAATGCTTGTTAGTTGTTGAATCCTTGATTGAGTTCTTGTTAGAAAAATTTTCTACTTGTTTTCTTTCAGTTCTCATTTCTTTGAGTGCGTTCTTTGTTTGAAACCTTTGTCACTTCGTGTCTTTTGCATCTGCATATGACTCTTTCTTCTGATTGAAAGTTGTGGAGCATTGAAGTATTTGTATTTAATTTATTTATACATTAGAATCAAACAAATAATATAGTTTCATTCTTGATTTTGGGTAGTGAAACTAGATTTCATTTGAAGTACCGAAATTGCATGGTTTTTGGCATTTTGGGACATTGTGCATATGGGAATGATAGACATTTTCTCCTTCTCGTATTATATCTTTCATTGAAGTGAAATATTTGCATTCTAATTTATTTGAATTGTTTAGAGTTGGTCAAAACATCATTTAGTCCACGCCATTTTCCTCTTGAGCAAACAACAACCTTAAAAAATCAAGCGCTAAACTAAAATTTATTAGACAATTTTATATTTTCTGGTAGAAAACCTACATTAGCTTAGGGTGTAAGGATTTGGAATAGGTGTGAAAGATAACTTTCCAAAGATGTAAACACACATAGAATCTTGAGTTAGGGAGTGGTGAAATCCATTTACTACATTTTTTCCTGGGAAGTTGTTGGCCCTTGACCAGATTTTGTGGAAACACTGGTCACATTTGACCAATTTTGGGACTTCGACAGGCTGGTTGAAGGTGGAGTGCAAGGCGAAGCGGAGATCATGGGATCTCGTCCCCTTTTCAGGTCTTTTTGGGTCTAGGGTTTATGTAACGGGTATGGGATGTCATCCCATTGGTTTACCCATTCTTAGGCCCATTTTGTAAAGTTTAAATAGATAATCTAGGCGATGTAAGAAAGGGGAATCTGCATGTTTTGGGTTTGTGCATTCTGTGTGAGACTTGTAAAGCTAAGTACAAGCGATTGTAAGATACTTTATGAGGCTTTGTGTAGGCATATTGTAAGAGGCTTTGTTCCATGACCTAGCTCGAAGAAGGAGGATCTGGCGAGGTGCACACAGATCTCTCATCTTATGCGAACTGAGGTTTGATACTCTGTGCTTGTAAGAAGATTGACAAAATATAATAAAGCAGAAGAAGAGTTGGTGGACATAGCCCCATGCTGGGGGTGAACCACATATATCCTGTGTTATTGTTTCTTTGTGCATTTGATGTGATTTATGCTTAGTGCTATTATCTTTAGGTATGCTAGATGCATTTGATGTAGTAGCTTAGTTCTTATTAATGTGAATGAATGATAGATCTGATCTATTTCTATGTGCTAAGTGCTTGGATGTATTAGATCTTGTTGAATACTGCGCTGCTCTGTAACAAGGGTTCTGACCTGTGATGTAAATAAGAGCTAAATGCTAATAAATGATAACTACTAAGTGCTTTGTTAGAGTGCTATAATCACAGATATGTGTCCGAGCTAGGTTGTAGACACTTGATTCTTTCAACCCCCTTTCCTCTACCTCAGGTGAGACTTCATTTTCTTCGCAGGTATTGTCGAAAGGAACGATAGTTAGGGTTTTGTTGGTGTGTTGAACCCTAGGTCTTCCCCTGTGCCAACAAATGGTTCCATTGTCGGGACCTTAAACTGTGATTGCTGGGAACTAAAGAAAAAAGAAAGCTCCGTGCATTGATCTGCTGCCCTAGTGCGCAGTATTCTACTTGACATGCAAAGCTCTGTGCTAAGAAGAGAAGTCCGATCTGAAGAAAAGAGGTAAGATATTGAAGCTTTGTGCTCTGATAAAGGTAAGATAAGTGACAATTTTTATTTCGAAAGAATGGATTTAGGTGTGTTTAATAGATTTGGTCCTAGTCTGAAAACTAGGGTACAATTATAAGAAAGAATATTTGATATGAATAGATCTGATAAAAATAATGAAATATATGTTATTCCTATGCATAAAAAGAATGTTTGGACTGACAAATGGATGCAGGATCCTAGAAATAATTTTTTGCAGGCCCACCACTGTGATCCTAGTGTGCAGTACAAGAAAGGTTGGGGATCATGTTAATGTTTATGCCATTATTATAGTTCTTTTCATTTCAATAGATAATAGCAACATAAGAACAAGATCACTGAGAAATACACATTCACAAGAGATAGAGCATTTATCCTGGGAAACCCTCCAGGGGAAGAAAACCCAGCAAAACTTCCTTAATATAGATAGCCAATACAATTCCAAGAGATCTCTATGCTAAAATAGAAAGTCCTCTCCAAGATATGCGCCACTCTCTCTCTCCTTTGCTTGTAACAGATCAAAACTTGTTTCTCAAATTGAGCAAGTATGTTCAAATGAGGTGCTAGCCTCCTTTATTTACACAAGTTATGGCACGTGTGAAGTGTCTTTTCACTGGTAGGGCCGACTTCTCAATCTGGGTGGGTAAACCCACCTTTATTATATTTCTGGGCCTTCTTATTAACTGCTGGGGCCGACTTCTTATTCTGCCTATTATAATTGTCTATTGACCAATCCGCAAAAGGGGATTTGGTTCTATTACAATATCCGACATGATCAATATACAATGGAGATTGATCCTATAAATAAAATATCAATAATAATAAGAATACTCTTTGCAGTTACATTATTTCAACACTCTCCCTTAACAATAAGGGTATTCTTCAGCAGCATCATGCGAGAGAGAGAGTGTTAGAAAAAAAGGACTGCGAAGCAATAAAATAAAACAAATGCAGAAACAAAACACAGAAGACACACAATACAAGAGAGACACAGATTTACGTGGTTCACCCAATGTGGGCTACGTCCACCAGAGAAATTGCCAGGTCCTTGCTTTATTATTATCCATTAAATGAAGGGATACAACCTATAGAAAAACCTATTGTAACTTCCTCTTCTTTCTCTCACAGTCTCCTCTCTTAGAATACAATATTCACCATCATCCATAGCCACAATAAATTTCCCTCATAAAAGAGGGTTTCCTTCTAGGGAAAAAAACCCTAACATAATCTCTACCGTTAGATCTGCGACCTTATAATGAATGGTACAAATTTACAATAAAATTGCAATATACTTTTACAAGGCAATTTTTGCTTCGGGGGCTTTGCCCCCAAACCCTCATCGAGGGACGT
>SNQJ01S0018756.1:849-39165 GCA_010110895.2 Picea sitchensis
TTTTAGACTCCTTTGTGGACCTCTACTCCCAATAAGTTTCCCACCAATGTTTGACATGGGGGAGATATTTAAGGAGTGCGAAGGTGATCTTTTCTTTGTTGAAAAATTTGTGCACAGATAAATAACCTTCTAGCATATTTAACTATTTGCCTAGCGCTTCAGCATCTATCTATCCTTCAAATACAAGAATATCAAAATTAACTTGTACCTTAAAAGGTGAGGTGCCTCCAAATTGGCTTCTTGATGAAGATGTGCCTATTTCTATTGGTATGCATTGAAGTATGTGGGAAAAATTCTCCATCATTTCGTCCCTTTGTCACATGAGAGCTTGCTCAAGCAACAGACTAATAGGATCATTTTCTCCGTCGTTTTTCTTTTCTTCCAACATTGAGGGTTTCTTGGGTGTGCGAGAACAATTCTACTCAAGAGATAAAAGCTCAATACCCAACTTTCTATACGCATACCTCATCAGGGACATGCACTGAAAAAAACAACCAAGAACAGCCTGCTCTGATACCACTGATCCAGATTATTTTTGGCATGAAATGAGATCGAAGATATAATAAATAAATGCATAGAGATATCACAGATATTCAATAATATAACATAAATATGTCATAAATGCAACCATAAACACAAATATACAGTAATACACGATTTCTATTAATGAAATAAATGTACAGAGACTGTAAAATACAGAGTGAAAGACTCGATAGAATGGTGGCAGGTTATCTCTGAGAAGCGATGTGACGACTACTCGCATTTGCAAGAAGATGCTTACAATGAGGCTCTGAAGGAATTTTTACAATAAACAGGAATGAAAAAAGTCCTAGACATCTAAAAACCTAACCCTAGGAAATGAAGTGCCAAAAGTCATGTGGGCCCCGTTTGGGTAAGTTAGTACATCAACTTCCCGGGGTCGTAACTTTTGCATACGATCTCTGTTTTAGGTGTATGATAGCTCGTTGGAAAGGTATCATTGAGGATATTCATTTTGGAGGCTCAATAATTCCTTTGGATATCACTAAGAACCTTGATCTCAAAAAACCTTCATTTGGGCCCTCAAAATGGCCCCAGAAGTTAANAATAGTAAATTGCCAAATTTGCCAGAAAACTGTTTTGAGCCAGTCAAGAAAGGTGGGTGGCCACCGATATCCACCTGGATCAATCCTCCCTCCTTATAAAGAAATGATATCCATTGCATTGAGTTCCCGGGGGAGAGGGAAAAGCGTTTGTTGTATCTGCATCTTGGTGAGCTGCTTGCCTTTCTGGAGATGTCACGCTGCTCAGTTTGTGGAAGTCTATAACGAACCTGTTGAGGCTGAGGTATTTCAACAAGTCAGGCTACATGAGAGGATGATGTGTAGAAGGAATATTTTCTCTTTTTTGTAACCTTGTTGACCTACTTTTGTTGGATAGAAGGTGCTTGGGGCGAAGTTGTAGTGGTTGCAGTGTCCTTTTGTTCCCATTTTGAAAAGATTGTGAAGAAGATGAATTTTGTAGTATGAGATACTACCTTGCGAAACATTTTACGTGGGACAGTAGTCACAACTACCTCTGGTATTCTGTAGAGATGACAACCTAGAGAAACAATGACACTGCGGGGTCAAGACTCCTAAACAACGTGGCACTTCCACATATATGGTTGGCCCAAGAGAACATAACAGACATCTAGTAGGGAAACATCACATAATACCTCATCCTTGAAGGGTTGGATGCCATATGAAAATCAACATTGTTGGCTGACACAAAGATCTCGTCCTTGGCGAAACCACCCGATGTTGTATGGCTGCGGGTGTGGTGTTGTCGACAATCCCAACTGTTTGATGACCTCTGCTAAGATGAGGTTCTTCTGGCTTCCACTATCAACAATAAAATATAGTGGGGTCCCCTTCACCCATATATATGAATGAAAAAGGCACTCCCCCTCTTCAAGATCTGTTGGTTCTTCTAGTTGAATTGATGTAGTCGTGACAATAGTAGTGGGGTTTGCATCAATGATCTGTCCTTTACCAATATTTTCAGAATCAGATTCTGAATCAGGGTTTGAATCCTTGTCTTTGATCTCAACCAACGATGACTATTTTGAGTGACATTCATTGGTGTTGTGCCAGGGGATTTTGTGGAAGTCACACCATTTTCCGGTGTCCTTCTTTCTCTTCCTGTGACCCTTCTTTTCATGTGACTTGGACTAGTTTTCGGGAGACTGTTTCTTAGGGACATCTTTGTCATAATTTGGTTGTTACGAATTTGCAGAACCAAAATCCCATTTGTTCTGGTGCTTAAATTTCTACACGATTTTAACAGCATATCGATAGGCAACACCGAGTGATGAGATGTCCAGAAAATCCATTTCAATTTGGATGTATTTGTGTAGAGCCCCACGGT
This sequence comes from Picea sitchensis, assembly GCA_010110895.2. Lineage (NCBI taxonomy): Eukaryota > Viridiplantae > Streptophyta > Pinopsida > Pinales > Pinaceae > Picea > Picea sitchensis. The sequence goes on from SNQJ01S0018756.1 coordinate 3,238, forward strand.
ATTTCAGAACCAAATGTCATTCAAAGTCTCTAATACCCGGCTTGGTGCGCAGGTTATGGAAAGTATTGGTGAGCTTCAGAACTGATTGGCCCCTCTCTTGTCGTAGTGTGGTCCATCTCATGTATTGGTCCTCATAGTTGCCAATAGGGTAATATTGTTCCTTTACCCCATCTACAAAAAAATCCCAAGTTTGATCGACCCCATATATTTTAGACTCTTCTATGGAATTCTACTCCCAATAATTTTCCCACCAATTTTTGACATGGGGGAGAGCTTTAAGGAGTGCGAAGGTGATCTTTTCTTTGTCAAAAAATTTGTGAACAGAGAAATAACCTTATAGTAGATTTAACCATTTGTCTAGGGCTTATGCATCTATCTATCCTTCAAATACATGAATATAAAAATTAACTTGTACCTTGAAAGGCACGGTGCCTCCAAAGTGGCCACTTGATGAATATGCACCTATTGCTATCGGCAGGCATTGAAGGATGTGGGAAAAATTCTCCATCATTTCGTCCCTCTGTTGTGTGAGAGCTTGCTCAAGAAACAGACTGATAGGATCATCTGCTCTGTCGTTTTTCTTTTCTTCCACCATTGAGGGTTTCTTGGGTGTGTGAGAGTGATTGTCGTCAAGAGAGACAATCTCGAGACCCAAATTTCTATACTCAAAACCTCGTCGGGGACATGCACTGAAAAAAATGACCAAGAACAACCTGCTCTTATACCACTGATCCAGATTATTTTCGGCATGAAATGAGATCAGAGATATAATAAAGAAATGCATAGAGATATCGCTAATATTCAATAATATAACATAAATATATCAAATATGCGACCATAAACATAGATATAGAGTAATACATGATTTCTATTAATGAAATAAATGTACAGAGATTGTAAAATATAGAGTGAAAGACTTGATAGAATGGTGGCATCTTACCCCTAAGAAGAGATGTGACGGCTACTCGCATTTGCCAGAAGATGATTACAATGAGGCTATGAAGGCCTTTTTACAATAAACAGGAATTCCAAAAGTCCTAGACATCTAAAAACGTAACCCTAGGAGATAAAGTGCCAAAAGTCATGTCGTCTCCATTTGGGTAAGTTAGTACATCAACTTCCTGGGGTCGTAACTTTTGCATACGATCTTTGTTTTAGGCGTATGATAGCTCGTTGGAAAGGTATCGTCGAGGATATTAATTTTGGAGGATCAATAATGCCTTTGGATATTATTGAGAACCTCAATCTTGAAAAACCTTCATTTGGGCCCTCAAAATGGCCCTGGAAGTTAAAAACTGCTAAAAATAGTAAATTGCCAAATTTGCCAAAAAACTATTTTGAGCCAGTCGAAAAAGGTGGGTGGCCACCGATATCCACCAGGATCAATTCTCCCTTATTAAAAAGCAATGGCCTCCATTGCGTTTATTTCCCGTGGGAGAGGGAAAAGTGTTTGTTGAATCTGCATCTTGGTGAGCTGTTTGCCTTTCTGGAGACGTCGCGTTGCTTAGTTTTTGGAAGTCTGTCACGATCCTGTTGAAGATGAGGATGTTCAAAAAGTTGGGCTACATGAGAGGATAGTGTGTAGAAGGAATATTTTGACTTTTTTGCAACCTTATCGACCTACTTCTGTTGGATAGAAGGTGCTTGGGGCGAAGTTATAGTGGTTGCAGTGTCCTTCTATTCCCATTTTGAACAGATTGTGAAGAAGCTGAATTTTGCAGTATGAGATACTACCTTGTGGCACTTTTTAGGTGGAACACCAGTTGTAACTACCTCTATTATTCTATAGAGATGACCCCCTAGAGAGACAATGACAATGCAAGGTCGAGACTCATAAACAATGTAGCGCTTCCACATATATGGTTGGCCCAAGAGAACATCACAGAAATCTAGTGGGGAAACATCACATAATACCTCATCCTTAAAGGGTTGGATGCCATATGACAATCGACATTGTTGATTGACACGAAGATCTCATCTTTGGCGAAACCACCCGATGTTGTATGGTTGTGGGTGTGGTGTTGTCGACAATCCCAACTGTTTGATGACCTCTGCTGAGATGAGGTTCTTCTAGCTTCCGCTATCAACAATAAAATGCAGCGGGGTCCCCTTCACCCACATCTATGAATGAAAAATGTGTTCCCCCTCTTCAGGATCTATTGGTTCTTCTGGTTGAATTTCTATGGTCGTGACAATAGCAGTGGGGTCTGTGTCAATGATCTATCCTTTACCAATATTTTCAGAATCAAATTTTGAATTAGGTTTCTGCTCTTTGTCTTTGATCTCGACCACCAATGACTGTGTTGAGCGACATTCATTGGTGTTGTGACAAGGGATTTTGTGGAAATTGCACCATTTTCTGGTGTCCTTCTTTGTCTTCCCATGACCCTTCTTTTCATGTGGCTTGGATTGGTTTTTAGGAGACTGTTTGTTAGGGACGTCTTTGTCATACTTTGGTTGTTGCGTATTTGTAGAACCAAAATCCCATTTGTTCTGGTGCTTAAATTTCTGCTCGATTTTTACAGGATATCCATAGACAACACCGAGTGATGAAATGTCTAGAAAATCCATTTTAGTTTGGCTGTATCGATGTAGAGCCCCACGATATTTTAGAACCAAATGTCGTTCGAGGTCTTTGATACCCAGCTTTGTGCACAAGGTATGAAAGGTATTGGTGAAATACGGAACTACTTGGCCCCTTTCTTGCTACAGTGTGGTCCATCTCATGTACTAGTTCTCATAGTTTCTAATAGGGTAATATTGTTCCTTTAACACATCCACAAAAAAATCCCAAGTGAGATCGACCCCATATATTTCATACTCCTGTGTGGAACTCTACTCCCAATAATTTTTCCACCAATGTTTGACATGGGGGAGAGCTTTAAGGAGTGCGAAGGTGATATTTTCGTTGTCGAAAAAATTGTGAACAGAGAAATAACCTTCTAGTAGATTTAACCATTTGTCTAGGGTTTCTGCATCTATCTGTCCTTCAAATATAGGAATATAAAAATTAATTTGTACCTTGAAAGACGAGGTTCCTCCAAAGTGTTCGCTTGATGAATATGCTCCTGTTTCTATCGACAAGCATTGAAGGATGTGGGAAAAATTCTCCATCATTTCATCCCTCTGTCGTGTGAGAATTTTCTCAAGCAACAGACTGATAGGATCCTCTGCTCCATCGTTTTTCTTTTCTTCCGCCATTAAGGGTTTCTTGGGTGTGTGAGAGGGGTTTTCCTCAAGAGAGATAAGATCAAGACCCAACTTTCTATACTCATACCTCGTCGGGGACATGCACTAAAAAAAACGACCAAGAACAACCTGCTCTGATACCATTGATCCAAATTATTTTCGGCAAGAAATGAGATTGGAGATATAATAAAGAAATGCACAAAGATATTGCAGATATTCAATAATATAATAGAAATATATCAGAGATGTAACCATAAACATAGATATACAGTAATACACGATTTCTATTAATGAAATAAATGTATAAAGACTATAAAATACAGAGTGAAAGACTCGATAGAATGATGGTAGCTTATCTCTGAGAAGAGATGTGACGACTACTCACATTCGCAAGAAGATGATTACAATGAGGCTTTGAAGGCATTTTTACAATAAATAGGAATGCCAAAAGTCCTAGACATCCAAAAACCTAACCCTAGGAGATGAAGCGCCAAAAGTCATGTGGGCCCCATTTGGGTAAGTTAGTACATCAACTTCTCGGGGTCGTAACTCTTGCATACGATCTTCATTTTAGGCGTATGGTAGCTCGTTGGAAAGGTATCGTCAAGGAAATTAATTTTGAGGCCTCAATCATTCCTTTGGATATCATTGAGAACCTCAATCTAGAAAAACCTTCATCTGGGCCCTCAAAATAGCCCCGAAAGTTAAAAACTGCTAAAAATATTAAATTGCCAAATTTGCCATAAAACTATTTTTAGCCAGTCGAAAAAGGTGGGTGGCCACCAATATCCACCTGGATTAGAGATCCAGAGTGGAGGCATGGACATGAGCCTAGGGAAAGTTTTGAAGATCTTTCCTACCATGACCTCGCGAGCCTCTTCCCCTCGCATTGTACCAAGCCGCCCCGCACTTGGATTTTCCTCGCTAGTGCAGAATTGGGAAGAAAATGAACCATAGGTGGAACAAATTGAGAATCTTGAAATGATGGAGGAGGGAAGAGGTAATATTGAAACAACGATGAAGAAAATATCAGACATAAATGTGACTGTGAGGAGATAGCGGTGGAGGATATGAATGGGCCAAAGGCTCCACTGGTGCAGAACAAAAACCATCAATACCAAGGCTTGCGATGGGAATGGTTAGGAGGCCATACCATCACATTAACCATCTCTACAAGCTGGAGCACCATTTCCATTATTGGCTTTGTGCGAGGATGAAAGTGGGGGTACGTTGAACGATAAAATGAATGAATGGCTTAAATGCTTGGTGGGAGTGCGTTATGCGGTGACGTGATGTTGTGTGGACTGTGGTCAGGTGTCTTCCAGGTGTGGCTAGGTGTCCCCCTTGTCCAATCACACCATGTTTCCAATGACACCCCATTCGGGGGTACTAAAGCAAATTATTTTTTCATATCTTATTTGCAATTTATTTTAATGTGAAGTAAGAGAAGTTGTTATTAATCACTAAACAAAAAAGTTTATTGAATGTAAAAATTATATAGAAATCAAATAATTAAATATGTAGGAAATTGTATGCTCTCCCTTTAAAATTCCATAGACATTAACTAAAAAATAAATATTAATCATTAATCATGATTAATAAAGTTTTGTATTATTGAATTTGTTGAATATAATTAATAGTTTATTTTGATGTGAAGTACGAGAAGTTGTTATTAATTAATGAATACATTTTTTTTATTGAATGTAAAAATTGTATGGAAATCAAATAATTATATATGTAATATGTAGGATATATTCTTCCATTTAAAATTCCATATACATTAAATCAAAAATAAATATTAATGATGATTAATAAAATTTTGTGTTATTGAATTTGTTGAATATAATTAATAATTTATTTAGCACCAATTATGATATAATTTTAAAATATTATAATTAACAATTCATTTAACACCAATTTTTACTTGAGAAGTTATTATAAAATTAAAATAATTTGAAATAGAAATATTTATTATTTAATTTTTTTAAATTCTTTACATTTTGAATCTTTTTTTTATATGGAAATCAAATAATTATATATAAGAAATGGTATATAATGGTTAAGGACATGTGTTTCTTCCTAAGAGGTCATAACTTCAAATCCAAAAGGGGGTAGGGTATGTATACCTCCGTAGACTTTACGAGTCAAATCGATGGGAGGAGGGATTCTCATACACAAATTTGGTGTCTAGCTTGGCCATGACACACACACACACACACACACATATACTGATTTTCTATTCAAAAGTCTATATATATATAAAATACTTAATGATTGTTGATGTAACCAATAAACTTGGATTCATTCACAAGATCTAAAAACAATTTAAACACATGAGAATGGAAAATAACTTTCTTTTATTCCTTCTCCATCTTAACTATTACAGTGGAAGTTCAACCCCTTATAACTACTATATGAGATTTTAGAAAACAACTGATTTTAGAAAAACAATTGATTTTAGGAAATTCTCGGATGACTCTAAGTTCATAAAATAAGAGATAACTAATAATTAAAAATTTAAAAATTCTCGTAAAAACACTAAAACCCCAATTTGAGGCATTATATGAAGGAATTTGGCCCCAAAAAAGTGTTGAAACGATGTCCAATCTCATGGTTTATATCAACAAGATAGTGAACTCTTCAATGCACAAATCCCTGTAAAATTTCAACCCAAATGAATAATCGAGTCAAAAGTTATGACCCTTAGAAAATCCGTGCATCATTTTCCTCTAGTTGAAAAGAACATAGCTACTGCAAGTTACTATCTTCAACCTATTGCCAGTTACCAGGTTCTAAGTTCAACAAGTCCCACTCTATAATCCATGTACTCTCTGGTAGTGTTACGCCTTCCCACTGGACCAGATATCGGTTGTATTGGCGTTGTCGAGTATGAAGGGTCTTCTTATCTAAAATATGCACAATTTTTTATTTTTTCTTGCTCGGAATGACGTGTTGCCAATCCACCTTTGCCTCATTGTCATCACCCAGATAGTCCCCATGGAGGATATACAAGTTAGAAATGTTAAACACTTGGGATATATCGATATTATATGGTAAATCGACTTTATAAGCATTGTCATTGATTGTTTTGAGAATCTTCCAAGGACCAATTTTCTTATACTTCAATTTGTGGTAGGTTTCTCTAGAAAATCGTTATTTCCATAAACAAACCATCACCAAATCACCTTCATTGAATACATGGTATCATCGGTCATTATGTTTTATAATTTTGTTATTTTCATTATTGGACTACAGTTTTTGACTCACCTATTGTTGCAACTAATGAATGTTTTCTACAAATGTTTCTCTATCGTCACTGATCCTATCCCCAAGTGGTAGGTACACCAAATCTAGGAAATCCATAGGATTTATATCATTAACAAATTGAAATGGATATTTACCGATAGATCTATTCACTGAACTATTGTAGGAAAATTATGCTTGAGGTAAATCCAAATCCCACTACTTTTGATTCTATCCAACAATGCTCTATAATAGGTTCCCCAAACTACGATTTACTATCTTGGTTTTCCCATCTGTTTGGGGGTGATAGGTTTTATCTATGTGTTATCCTTAGCCTTGTTTAAGTTTTTCTTTTGATCTCCTCCTTATGGTTTTATTAGGTCTTAGCACAAATAAGTTAAGGTTGATGTTGGACGATACCTTTGGTTTATTTCTACATACCATCACAAGATTAGATGCCACCACTACCCTTACATGTCACCACTTCCACTATGTGCATAAACCCCTCCACTCTTTCCCTCTACCTGTTAGAAGGTAAAATCAAATTCGTTTAAGAACGCTTCCATCTCATCGGGACATTCCGTAGTGCATATCGAGTACATCTTCCCTCATTACCATTATTTCACTTATGAGGCTTGTTTTAGTCGATCTCATTGTTTTTAGCATCCATGATTTAAAGGAAATAATTTGGTATTTATTCATTTAAGGTTATCTAACTTTTTTCTCAAAGATTTCAAATTTGCTCCTAATTTGGCATTGCAGAAACTCCTAGTTTGGACAGGTGTTGCAGAATCTTCTATAGACTGGCTGATAGAGGGAAATTGGAAGTTAGAGTTGTTGCAGGCGATTTCATACAATCTGAAGCATATCTACTATTAATCCATGGTGTCCAAGAACCCCTTAAGTTTTTAGAGCTCTATTGAAGATCAAATTAAGGTTGTGCTTATGTTTCTTTTCCCGGGCACTACGAAATGAGGATCTATGTTCCCAACATACCTCTTTACCTTTTCTATCACCAAATTCTCAACTTATCTACAGTATTGTCATCCTCTTCTATCACAATTGGAAAATCCCGTTGTTAGAGCCATTGTGCCTATATCTTTCTTGGCACTTGTTGTTATACTGCAAAATCTACTACGAATTGTGATATAGATCCTCTGTTCCAGCGTTGGGAACCTGCGTATAAAAATCAACATTGTTATCCTCCAATTACATGGCTTGTATCAACTAAATTATTTTAGATTTTCAATTGTTATTCCAAGTCTAAAATCTTTCTATGTTGAAAATCTAAAGATCCTTGCTGATTAACATGGTGATGACCTTGCATGATGGTGAATTATTAGCTTAAAACTTTGGCATTTGCTTCCTCCTTGCATATCCATTTTCCTGGAGGGTTTTCTTCCATTTATTAACCATCATTTTCCCTTTCATAAGATAAAAAATCAAATAGGTAGCTTAAGAATTTATACAAACAGAGCAAAGATTTACAATCTTAGATCATGAAACTTAAGTTGGACTTGCAACCTTTCAAAGATGAATTATCCCAAATAAATATCATTGTGTTATCTCTATATGCAACCAAAATAAGTAACCATCTTGGGAGGTGAAATTAAGTGGCTGAAAGAATCTAAATTTTGAAGGTGGTTATCCTTGCATTTTGAAGTTATGGTGGGAAGTATTATGTTTATACCTGATTTTGCCGACATACACCCTATTTGGAGGCTTCTACAGTCTTATATACCTTTCGAAAAGGTTTTTCGGTATTTTTGGCTCAAACTGCACCAATCAGATAGCTACAAGACATTTTGTAGCATCTGGCGCTACATAATGTGTTGCGGAAACTCTGTTCTAGACTATTGAACTGGTATTTTTGACTAGCTAACTTCGAGGAGGATTTCTAGGTGAACCAAGATGAATTTACAAAATAAAAAGGAGGTTATTGTCAATGACAGACCCATGAATATTAAATTCTTTCATTATTCACATGGGTGTCACGGATTGGGAGATTCAAAATAATCTTTGAGCTCTATGTTTTCAGTTTTCATGATTGTTTGAGACATGTTTTTGTGACACATATTCCAGCCAACTGGAGATGAATTTCAAGAAACCAAGAGAGGATTTTCTTTATAAAGAGATTATATGAAAAAACCATTCTCATATTTTACAAATATGTTATAGTTTTATAATTACAAGTGGAATTTGGAATCCTATGTTTCAGAATTTTGCCTCTTGAAAAGGACGAAATCAATTAAAATGTGTCATTTTCTGTTTGTAGTTGTTTCTATTTTTTGAAATGGGTTGGATTTGGAATGGTTGATATGTAAAGGAAATATATGGATACATATTCATTGTACAAAATGAAAAGGAGATGAGGGTTGGATTCATGAGCCAAGAGGGTCTTGAGAGAGTAGGAACAATTTTAGTTACTCATTTGTAAGCATGAGGGTTTGTTTGTAATGAAATTTTATGCCATTAAAGATTCAGGAGAGTTGTTATCATATTGTATTCTTTGTTTTCCCACTTCTTTGTTATCTTCTTGCTTGAAAATATTGTAGGTTTTTAGGATCATAGCTTCCATTCATTAATGGATTAATGAACAACAAAGGATCTATTGTAGCTTTCCCATTAAATCATCATTCATTGTTGGACTAGGCCACTCCAAAATTTCTCTAACATTCTCTGAATCCATGTTGACTCCTTTTGTCAAGATGAAAAAACCCATAAATACCAAACTTTCTTGCAGGAACCTACATTTCTTCAGGTTTGCATAAAGTCGATGGTTTCTCAATGCATCCAATATAATTTGTAAATGCCACACATGATCTTTGTAGTTATTGAAAACTAGGATTTCATCAAAAGAAACAACAACAAACTTACCAATATAAGGTTGAATCACAATATTCATCAACCACATGAAATTACTATGTGCATTGGACAACCCAAATGGCATCACCATCCATTCATATATTCCATCCCAGGTCTTGAATTCATTTTTCCATTCATTCCCTTCGCGAATATGGATTTAGTGGTATCCACTTCGTAAATCAATCTTACTAAAATATTTATCTCCGGCTAGAACATCCATCATGTCGTCCAAGTGCAGTAGAGGAAACTGATATGTCATGGAAATTTTATTGATTTCTTTGCTATCTATGCAAATCCTCCATGTATTATCCTTTTTGGGAGCCAACAATGTTCATACAACACATGGAATCATGATTTCTCTTACCAAACCTTTCTTTATAAGTTTTGTCACTTATCGTTTGAGATCTGCATGTTGTGTAGGAGTCATCCTATAGGATGCTTGATTAGGTAAATATGATCCTGGGATTAGATCAAGGTGCTGTTGAATATCCCTCTTTGGTGGAAGACCAATGTTGGAATATTGAGAGGGGGTGTGTGAATCAGTATGAGCACTTTTATCACTTTTAACCAAAATATATAAACTTCATTTTTATCAGAAGTATAACATCCATGTATCATCTATGATTTAATTCAATATATCATGAGAATATAATCATAAAAAACATCACATCAAATACACAGTACACCATAATTTATGTGGAAACCCAAATGGGAGAAAACCACATAATTCTTTCTTATATATTGTTAAGAATGCATTCATTGGAAGCACAAAATTCTCAATTATCCAGCTACAACTAGAAGGAGGCTCCAACACCCTATTTACAGGTTCCAACTTGAAGGAAGCTACAACTCCTTGATTTACTAGCTACTAGTTTACAGGCTCCAACCTGAAGGAATCTCCAACTCCCTAAATTCTCCAGCTACAACTGAAAGGAGGATAAAATCTAATTTCCTTGCCCCATCCTATCTCCTTTAGATATAAGTGTATACCAAAATCTCTCTACCACAATCACTTCCATTGTCACTATCCTTGCCACTATCACATCAACCTGTCACTACCAACCTAACACTATCACCTTGTCACCATCGTTGATACTCTACATAAATGAAAATAGATCCAATATCACCAATAAAACTTCTCAACCAGATGCTCAACATCACCAACACATGCCTCTACCAAGCATGTACCAATATCACCAACAAACCATCACATGATATGTGTCTATATCATACCATGTACCAAACCCATACCATGCATCAACCATATACCATACCATGCATCAACCTTTACCATACCCAGAATCAACCATGTACCATAACAAAAGTGCATCAACCTGTACCAACACATGTACAATACAAAGTGCATCAACCATGCCCTAAAACTTGTACCATACCATCAATGATGTATCTCAACCAAATACCAAAAAAATGTGTCTCACATACCATAACATCCAAGGTGTACCAACATTAATGATATGCCTATATACACCATGTGCCAATAATATGTTCCAAATGTGTACCAATAATGTATTAACATCACCAAGCATGTACCATAACCTCATCAAGATATGCATCCAAGCCATGTACCAAACATGTGCCGACATCCATAAGCTATGTACCTTAAACATGTGCCATATCACTCATGATATGCCTCAACCATATACCAAAATATATCCCATAAACCATGCACCATGACATTACCAAAATATACCTCAACATATACCATACCATCTCCAATATATAACCTTCAAAATATGCATATAGACATACCTTTAATCATGTAGCAACCTTGTTTCATCATCATGCCTTGTTGCAACTTGGAACAAACATCACCTTTACATTATCTCATCCTCACTACCTTATCCATAATGGTTTTACCCTTTTTCTTAATTTTAGGGTCAATATGTACTTTCTTTTTACAACCACTTTTCCTTTAATTAATGACTTTGTAATTGTTTAGGGCTTCTTAACCATTCTTCATGGATTGCAACTTCATGAGGCCATAAATCCTCAACTGTGAGGAACTGTGTGGCGTACCACCTACCATTGGAAATGACATGATGAGAATGATCCATCCATGAGTATGTTACCTGCATTTATATTTTTCTTCATGTTCAAATTAATCAAACAAATTTGGGTTCCAAAACCACACCTTCGAGGCTTCTTGTAGACTTTGTTGATTACACACATCTATTGGACTTCTTATAGGGATGACATCAATAAAATTAATGAAAATCTCGACCATACAAATGAAAACCAATTGTCCAATGATAAACCAAATTTTCAATGATCTCATCCACGTCTATGGGGATTTTAGACTTCTCCAAGGGTTGATTGGATCACATCTCTAGGTCTTCCAAACTTCTCCAAGGGTTTCCATCAATCCCCAAGGGTTGACATCAATGAAAACCAATTGTCCAACAATATCCCTCTTTGGCATTAATGGAAACACTAATGGCATGAATTGATGGCCACACTCATGCTCATATGCATACTCATGCCCATGATTCCCTTGTGACCATCACTCCCCATGTCTCCATGTCATTGCTCTTATCTCTCCCATTTTGACATCAATGGAAATTTTTATCTCTCTTTGGGGATTCTCTCGCTGTCTTCATGATTCTGATCTTTCCCTCTGTCTCCATCCCTCTGTTCTTTCTCTATGATGACATTATGGGAAGAACAATAATTCCCCCTATCGATATGTCTCCCCCTATCTGCATGCTACTAATATTCCTTTCCGTATCTCTTTCTCTGATGATTTATCTTCCCTTGAATTCTTTGCGATATGTCATGTAGATCAATGTAGGGATTCCTATATCTTCCTCCTTTCCTCTCTTCCAGAGATGATTTTCCATCTATGCTTCCTCGTGTAAGTCACTGACATATATAAAAGTCATTCAAAGATACTTCAATTCTTCAATATTTATCATTAATGAACATACTATTCAACAATATCTTCCTATGATGATGTGGCTTCTGCTAACGATTTCTCTTTCCCTATTCTGCTATGCCTTCTTTTGAGTTGTGAAAAAGGTACAAATATCCTCCTTATTCCCATGGTTTATGATATAATCTTGATTGAATTTTATGTTAATTAGGAATAATTAGGATAGAAAATGATTAAAATGTCTTCTAGAAATATTATTGAGTAATATTAGATAAATTCTAAAATATGGTTGAAATTGTTTGATTTTATTACAAGAATGGATAAATATTGTTAAACCCAATACAGCTAAGGCGATTTTGAAGATATGTAGGCTACTGGAGGTTGAGGACATTATGCACAAAGAAATTTAGAGGAAGATTGATTCTCTATTTTGTAAACTTTATAAATAGTAAAAGCAATCTTGAGGATATCTCGATCCTCAGGATAGCTTAATTTACCCATATCATTGTAATATATAGAGGGTAATGAATCCTCGAAAGGATCATATAAGAATTTTATCCAAGCATTCAAAACTCATAATTTCTCTGTACAAGCAGTTTTTGTAAATGTTCTACCAGTTCTGGAATTAATAGAAGCTTTGAGCATTTTCATCATTTTTGCATACTGAGTTTCTAGCAGTAGTTCTTCTGAGGACTGAGGGCCCAATCTGAAGGAGATAATGTCTCAATATGTAATTGGATTAGTTTGATTTATGTTCTGTGATTTAAATCTCTTTTGCAATAGTTAATATAAATGCATAAGTGTGTTAATGATTTTATGTCATTTTCTTACAGAGGGTAGGTGCTTCATTTGAATGTTATCGATTGTTGTTCCAATTTCCATTGTTGTAGTTTATTGCTTGACAGTTCCTTTCATTTTCACACGCGTTGTTCCTTTCATTTAAATTAGCATTTGTTGTTCCTTTTGCTTAAGTTATCATTTGACGTCCCTTTCGCTTAAATTAGCATTTGTTGCTCCTTTTCGCTTAAATTAGCATTTGTTGTTTCTTTCATTTGTTGTTCTTTCTCAATTTACAGAACTTAGTTATTTCTTTCCAGTAGGTTAAATAATTATCGATAGATTAGTTTATCAAGATTTTCATAGATTCAATTACTGCTTCTTAATTAGATCAATTCGGAAATTCAATTAATGTCTTTAATTTACAACATGTTATAGATTAGATTTTAGATCAAATTTCAATTATGTTAACTAGGATCTTAGTTTCAAGGTTTTAATGAATGTGTGAGGAACTTGACTGTTGATAAACTCATATTTTCTTTAACTACACAATTTTAGCCTCTACATCTATCTGTATAGAATTTGTTGATATTCTTGAAATAAAAGACGAATCCTCGAGTTGATAAATTAATGTTAAACTAAGGTTGTTTTTAGGACATCTTTAGAGCCCAAAATTTCGGTGGCATTGTTGGGGAGAGTGTCAAAGATAGCATAGGTTGTGTCTTTGGAGGATGAGGTATTGAAAACGGAAGGTAAGAACCTAGGTAGGAAATAAGTAAAATGCTTATGCTAGTGCCTATCTCCAGCTGATATATAGAGGTTATATAGGTGCTTAGAATTTTGTGTGAAGTATGTATGACTAAGAAGAAAGAACCTAAAAAACCAAAACCCCCACCAAAAACTACAAAATCCCAGGACTCAGGGTTCTCTGGAAGAAGCACTTTCATAGACAACATCATCCAAAAAGATGAATCTCAAGATTCAGTTTGACCCAGTAGTGGTTCTACCCGAATCCCTCAAGCAACAAATTCACCAACTGTAGTCCATGCCGAGGTTCATAGAATAACTGAAGGGACTGAATAAAGTTTTCAAAATACAGATCTTCCATCTCTTAGCCCTTTAGACAAGGGAAACTCTTGTAATCTGGAGGAAGGAGAAGGAGATACCAGCGGGGATTCTAAGGTAAACCCATCACCACCACATGATCCTGTATCTCTTGTGATAAGAGAGGACATACCTAAAATCCCAGATAGAGGCAGTGCAATCAAATCCCCTAGGGGATCAAGTAATCAATCACCCCGAATAGAACACCCAGGCCAAGAAATTCCTGAAGATTATTGGCATATCTTCAATCAAATGAAAAATGGATCAATATCTGATAATTGATCTAGTTGCCAATGCCCCAATGAAAGAAATCCCCTTACAAAGTATGCCAACCTTTCATGGATTAATTTGAGAGGACCCAGATGCATTCTTATTCTAATTTGATGTCCTATGTAAGGGTTATGACTACACCTTTGAACCCCAAAAACTAAAGTTGTTCCCTTCCACTTTGAAAGGACTATCTTAGCACTAGTTTATGAGATTAGGAGGGGGAACTATAAACTCATGGGATGAAATGAAATAATCCTTCTTGACAAAATATTAGGATTATTGTAGATCCAGGGAACTAAAAGATGAAATATTTCAAATGATTGCAAAGGAAAATGAGACATTAGAAGACTATGTTGTAAGGTTTCAATACAATTTGCAAACATATCCTTATGGTACATTAGTAGGTGAGGTACTCAAAGCCACTTTGATAAAAGGAATGAAGGATAAATGGGTAGAAACATTGAATTTAATGAGGAAGGGTGATATTTATCAAGAAACCTATGATAACATTGTTAAATTGTGCATAAGGTGCTCACGTGGAAGTACATGGACCATATCAGGGATGCTATTATCGGACTAATCAATAGGTGAGGACACTAACACATATCCCTAGATCCACCTGGATCTAGAACAAAACATGACAGAACATGACTCTTTCCCTAAGTTACGACCATTGAATTAGCTAGTAAGGAGGAACAAGTGACATACCTTTGTATCACTTCCTTAAGTCTTTGTTGCTCCCGCTTCACTCCAATGCTCTCATGAGGTCAAGACCAAGATGACACAAACCAACCAAAGTGAAGGTAACGCAATGTATTCAATCGTTAACTTATGCGTATGATCAAGGAATTACACAATAAAGTAAGAATGTCTTTATGGGAAAAGGACATGTCGTTGTATCATATTAATTGAAAGTAGAAGATACAACCTGATCACCTTGATGTCACAAGATTCCTTTATGTGACTCTTGGTTCCAACACACACACTTTCTCTGTACTTGCATGAAGAAGATCCAATTCCTCTTGATAGACCTACTAGAGTCTCCAAGCTTCTGTTCAAGCAGGGTTCTTCACACAATTCCTTCACCAATTCTTCAATTAATCTTGCTNTCTTCAATTAATCTTGCTTAACCTTTTCCATAAGAATCCTTTCAATATATAGGAGAGGGTGAGATGGTTACATGGATGAGAATAATCCCACCAAATCAGGGAAGCCAATAAAATAACAACCATACGAATGCCAACCCATTTTCTAGAAGATTCCCTTCTGGAACCCTCGAGACTTCTTCTCTTTTCCAAGTTCAAAAACAAGTTGTCACCCTATGTATAGAGCAACCTGTGAGAGGTTCACACCCTAGATGAAGGTGGCCTACGAGAATGGGTCATTCTCGCACCCTAGGCCATATGCAGCCTGTGAGCTCACTTTGAAAATATGTTTGCTGGAAGGAGATAAATGCCACTTTTCTCAGGAGAAAGTTCTTATTGAGAGCCTGAGTACACTATTATCAATACATCACCAAGATGACCAAAATCATGTGTAACAGATGCAGACTCCCCTGAACAGAAATAACAATATTACCAGCAGAGGAGTTACCCGAGAAGAATTCAGTAATCTCTTAGAAAATTTCTAAATTGACATTCTAAGCACTTTGACTACACAATTGGATGTCTTGCAGGCTAAAAAGAAACAAGCAAAAGCATAACAGAACTTCGCCATATTTTTCCACTGATGTAGAAAAAAACATGGTCTGAGGGAATGTCCTTTGGATGTGGTTTGGATTTGCACCATTTGTGCCAAAGATCATGTAACATAGAAATTTCCATTGCTCCCAGGACTAAAAGTTGTCTTTAGAGAAGAAAAAGAGGAAACATAACCATTATATCTGATGTCTCAGTGTCGCCAATGGCAGGCCCAGCCTCTATGTACACTACAAGATCCCTCTTCTTTATTTTCTGGGTAGTATAATCAGTAGAAAAATTCTGGAAACACATGGCAGGGCCAACCATTTGCTAACCCCACCTAGCAGTCCCAACAATATCCAGCTGCAAATCCCACTTGGCCAAATCAACCAACTTCAAATCCCACTTGGAAGAATCAACCAGCTGCAAATTCCACCTGGCCTATCTCGCAATACCCTACCTCATCTTGGAAAAATTCAAACAACAACCCCTATCGTTCACAGTGGTCCAAAAAAGCTACCCAAAACTCCAATTGGAACTAGAATTGAAATCTCCCCATGGGAATGATCAATCAACCCATGGGGATGGCCCCTCAAACTCAACCCACTTTGAAAGCTCCACTCAAATTACCCCAGAACCCTCAACTGCAATTGCACCCTCAATTACCATCTCAACCCCACCCAAATCCTAATAATAAACCAACCCAAATTGTGCAGATTATTGAGAATGTCGATGGGGAAATCAACTCGGTAGGGTGCAATGAACTCCGGTTGCGGTCAGGTGCATAATTTCTCCTGAAGAAATTAACATCCACCAAGAGCAAGAGAATGAAAATAATATACAACCATTAATAACACCCTCAACTATGGTCATAATGGAAGAAGCAGAGCAGGGAGGAAACACATCTGAACAACAAAATCTTGAGGAGGATGTAAATCGTCCTCCCTCATTCCTCGAAAGGTTGATGATAGCAAAACCCATTATGTATCCTAACTTTGACATCATAGGGGAACTCAAGAATCTATATGTTAAGATTTCAGTCTTGCAGGCTCTGCAAGACATCCCAATTTATGCAAATAAAATGAGGGAATTATGTGGAAAGAAGCATGTTAGGAAAGTTAAAAATTCATCATCAAATGTTCACATGGTAGGAGCCTTGTCTGATCTCATTTTAGGTAGACAAGAACTAATCAAATATGCAGACCCAGGGAATCCCATAGCAACAGTTTAGATACAGGGTTGTTCTTTTCCAAATACACTAGTGGATTTGGGGGCAACCATTAATGTCCTCACCATTGAGACTTGCAACACCCTGGGTTTCACCTCCTTCGAACCTACCCCAATTATGTTACAATTCGTTGATCAATCAGTGGTTAAACCAATCATCACATTACAGGATATAGAAATTTCATTCGACTCTTGGGAATATACAATTTATTTCCTCATTATCAACCCAAGAAGTGGAATCGATGGACATCCATTAATACTAGGAATACCATGGCTCGCAACAACATATGCATACATAGGATGTTGCATGGGCAACATGAAAATTTCTAGAGGAGGTGTTACAAAGAACCTCATCCTGTATTCTCTAGCTAAACCAAGCCTGTCTATCATACATCCACACTTGCCACCACCTAGATATCCAGAAAAGGATCTATGATCCCCTCTCACAGTGGAAGAAGATATTAGACTCAAGAACCAACTAGAAGATTATTTTATCAATATCTTCATTAATAGCCCAACCATTATAAGTAACCCAACATGCCAAATGCTAAAAGTTGTTCTATATAGTGAAGCATAGGGAGATTTGTTGGAAGAATTGATGGAACAACAAATCACCACTACCGTTGTCCATAACAAAAGATCAGTTGAGATTGCACTAGGGAGGTTTTTGAATATTAATGCTAATTTAAATGAGAAACAACAACACAAATTGATTTAGATCCTTTCTAAATATTAGCAGGTTTTTGCCTGGGAATATCCTGACATGAAGGGCATTGATACACAACTCTGCACACATCATATTTATATGGATAAATATTCCCAGCCCATCCGATAACCCCAAATAATATTGAATCCCCACCTCAAGGATGTTGTTAAAAAATAATTACAAAAACTATTGGATGTAGATTTTATATATCCTATTTCAAATAGTCGGTGGGTTTCTCCACTAGTGATCGTTCCCAAGAAGAATGGGAAATGGTGAATCTATGTAGACTACAAAGAACTCAATAAAGATACCCAGAAGGACCACTTCCCCCTACCTTTTATTGATCAGGTCCTTGATACTCTAGAAGGGAAGAAGTTTTTTCTCCTTCCTAAATGGTTTTAGTGGCTATAATCAGATCCAGATTGCCCCAGAAGATCAAGATAAAACTACATTCACATGTCCCTGACGTACCTTTGCAAACATAGTATTTCCCTTTAGATTATGTAATGCTCCAGCTACATTCCAGAGGGCTATTCTGAGCATATTTTCTGATCTGATTAATGAAGGGCTTGAACTTTACATGGATGATTTCACCCCTTATGGCAATGACTTTGATCAAGATCTAATCAATTTGGAGAAGGTACTGGAATGATGCATTGCTACCAGGTTATGTTTGAGTCATGAAAAATGTCATATGATGATGACTAGAGGTGTGGTACTAGGGAATTATATTTCTGCAAATGGAATGAGGGTAGACCCAACAAAATAGAGGTAATCTTTAATCTTCCTACACCATGTACACAAACTGAGTTACATAGTTTCCTTGGTGCTTCAGGATACTATCCCAGATTCATGGACAATTTTGCAAGAAATGTTGCACCTTTACATGCTTTAACTAGTAATGTGGAATTTCAATGGTTTGATAAGTGTGATGTGGCATTTACAGGACTCAAAAATCTCATTTTGACAACACCAGTGCTGAGAGGACCAAAATGGAAAATACCAGTCCACATCTCTACATATGCATCGGATATTGCCATAGGCACTATCCTTGGACAAGAAGAAGACAATAAACCTTATGCTATTTATTTTATTAGAAAAAATCTTACTCCTGCTGAATTAAATTATACTGTAACAGAAATATAATTATTAGCCATTATATATGCTATTAATAAATTTCATCATTATATAACCATCTATCCAGTTATTCTGTATACTTATCATTCTGCTATTTAATATTTAGCTAATAAACCTATTACTAATGGATGAATTACTTGGTGGTTATTACTGTTGCAAGAATTCGACATCACCATCAAGGATCGACCCAGAAGAGAGAATCTTGTTGTAGACTTCCTGTCTCATGTACCCAAAACATATGATTCTTTGACATGTGAAGACCAATTTACAGATGAACCTCTGTTTGTTGTCACTACTAATCCACCTTGGTACGCTGATGTGGAAAATTATCTGGCAGCTGGGAAACTACAAACACACCTATCATTAAGGGAAAGGAAATTGATCATCCAATGTAGTGCATGATTCACCTGGATTGGTGGATATCTTTTCCACACAGGGGCTGATCTCTAGATCCGAATATGTGTAAGAGATGATGAAATCTATGACATACTGAAGGTAGGTCATGATGAGCCTTGTGGCAGAAATTTTGTAGACCAAAGGACTGGGCATAATATTTTACAAATGGGCTATTATTGGCCCTCAATATTCAAAGATGCAAATAAATATGTCCAGACCTATGACATTTGTCAAAGGATGGGTTGACTAGGCCAAGCTGATGAAATGCCCCTGCAAGCACAAGTAGTCACAAAACCTTTTGAGAGATGGGCACTAGACTTCGTTGGCCCCTTCAACCTGAATTCAAATCATAAGGCCTATATACTATTTTCAGTAGACTACATGACCAAATGGGTAGAGGCAGAAGCCTTGTCAAATGCAACAAAGGAAGTAGTCATTAAATTTCTTTTCAAATTATTTGTATGCTATGGATTACCCAGGGAAGTAATCACTGATGGAGGGTTGCAATTTATAGCCCATATAATCATGACCACCCTGAAGAATTATCATATTGAACATAGATTTACTTCCCCATACCACCCACAGGAAAACGAGCAAGTAGAAAGTACCAGTAAAGTCTTGGAGGCCATTTTGACAAAAACAGTCTCAACAAACTGTCATAATTGGGTAGTTGAGCTTTCAAATACCTTATGGGATTATCGTACAATGTGGTGTAACACCACTACCTACTCTCCTTATCATTTAGTCTATGGTAAAGAACCTATCTTTCCAATTGAGTTTGAGATCAAGACTCTAAGGATGGCCCAAGAGATTGGATTGGATCTTACAGAGGCACATAAACATTGCCTACAATAGCTCAATGAGTTAGACAAAGCATGCATGTCTTCCCTACAATGCACAGATTTTATTCAGTAGTAGAGAGCTAGCTGGAACAATAAACATATCAAGAAGAAATCCTTCCAGAAATGTGACTGGGCACTTCTCTATGACTCCAAATTTTAGGATTTTCCTTGAAAATTATAGACAAGGTGGCTGGGATCATATGAAATCAATGAAGTTCGCAATAACGACATTGTCACTTTAGTTACCATCGATGGGTCCGGTTCTCCTTTTCTGGTAAATGGACATCGGCTATGACTCTACCATCAACCCCCTGCAAAAGAATCCTTCTTCCAAGAAGTAAGTAAGGACCATACTGTTTAGATTTTAGTTGGCTGGGAAGGTAACCCAGTATCTTCAACTTCCTAAATGATGATTTTTATTAGCACTGTACATATTGTATATATCTTTCTTTACAGATTTGATTGAGTTTTTAGTTTTTAGTTTTTAGGAAAGTCACTTGAGAAAATAAAAACTAGAAAATACAACTATAATAAATATAATTAAAACTCTTTTCTATTCCTTTCTTCTATCTTACTTTGCAAAAATCCAGTAAATATAAACCCTTTTTTCAGAAGAATATAAACATGTCTGCATGATACTAACATGCCATCCAATACTTTGATTATTGAATAAACTTACCCATAGAAATTGAATGAATTTAGTTGTTGACTAATCAATCATAGATTCACTAAAACAAAAATGTATGTGAAAGTTTTCCAATCACTTAATTAGATGGGTAAAAATTTGAACATCATTGTTGTTGTTCATTTAAAACGAAACGATTATTGTTCCTTTGAAAAGAACAACTGTTGTCACCTTCGCATAATTGTTGATTCCTTTGCATACGATTGTTGTTCCTTTGAAAAGAACAATTGTTGTCACCTTTGTGCGATTGTTGTTCCCTTTGTAGGTAATATCGTCCATTCGAAATAACAATTTCCATTCCTTCTATCACACTATTGTTCCCTTTATAGTCCTTTTTTGATAGTGATGTTCATTCAAAAGGAACAATTGTTGTTCCTTCTATGTTTTTCTTATTGTTGTTCCTTTTTCTCAAAAGTCATGATTATTTTTGAACAAAGCATGCCATTATTAGGTCAGTCACTCCTTTGAGTATGACCTTCACCAATCCATTTTCATCATAACTAGTTCTTATTTTTCATTTTGTGTGGATAATTTAACATACCTTAGCGAACTATTTTTGTATTAATTTCTCCAAATCATCTTAAAAATTGTTCAGAATTCATTAACCACCATAATTCATTTATTTCCCCTATATATCTACATATACTTGAATGATAATTGCTTTCATATCATAATAAGGAATCTCAAACACATTCTTACCTGGAATTCTTACACTTCTTACACCATCACACACTCTTAAGGAGTAGATGAGTCTCTCTTGATCGAGCCTAAAAAAAATAAATAACAATAATAATAATAATGATAAAAAAAAAGTTTTTAACAAAGTAATAAACTTCTCCTAGAAAGGACAAGGTGTCTCATCATGAGCCAAACTACCACGATCATCATATAATAACATAAGTGGCATTCCCACTATGGATACCACACCAGGGAAATGGCCTTTGGCATTTTTTTTGTCAAAGGAAAAGAGGTCTCATCACGAGTCGATTTGTTCACTTAGGTTACGATCTAGTGAGTGGCATTATAATCATCTAGCTACCAAACCAGGATAATGGTCTTCTTGGGAAAATACAATTCAAACTATTTATTCAGGATACAAGCTCATCTATGGGTTAAAAGGAAACCTTGTCGAGGCTATGGACGCCTGCTAGTAGCAGTGGCTCTTCCTATGGTATCAAAGTTTACCTTAAATACGCCAAGTTTTAGTGT
Source organism: Picea sitchensis (assembly GCA_010110895.2). NCBI lineage: Eukaryota > Viridiplantae > Streptophyta > Pinopsida > Pinales > Pinaceae > Picea > Picea sitchensis. The sequence goes on from SNQJ01S0018756.1 coordinate 25,457, forward strand.
GTTCTTAGATTTCCTTTTCTAAACAATGAGGATATCATTCTGGTTAAATCCAATAAACAAGGGAAAGTAACAATGTTATGATATGTGGAACATTTTAAAACTCGTGAACAAATTTAAAATTATTCAAAATCTTTTTTCTCAAATGGTTTTTAACATAGGTATGTCAATTTGAATTTCCCACACAAAGTGATGATTGTTCATAATTACCACTAAATTGATTTTTGAAAGGTTATTAATGATTGTCTTTCCAGTGACGATGATGGCATAGTAATCACACCTCACAGAAACTATTTTCCATTATTACACTCGTACATTTTGATGGTTGAGGTTGACCTTTCCATTTATGGGGGNATTTACCGATAGATTACAATGAGTGCAGTAAATGAGAAAAAATTACATTTTTTTATATACACAGTGTTGTTCTATATTTGTTATTTATACTGTTTCAAAATCTTCTTGAGTTAAGATGCAGAGAGGAACGATAGTGGTCCTCACCTGCTCACAGAAAACATGGACGACCGAAGTATGCACTGGGAACCCACATTACTATAGGTAACTAATTAGGTAATAAACTCTTACATCATCTGGGGTGGACAAATTACTTCAAATGATTTCAAGGATATGACACGAACATCACACTCAAATGTTTCCAGAACTTGCAGGGAGGAGTCTCCATCGTTCAAGATATACAAATTTCGGTCACTGAGGAAATCGTAGAAGAGGTTACAAGCCTCCCCAACACAGGAATACAATGGACTGGGAGGTATACAATGGTCAAGGAGGTTATGGAATCGTTTGTAGATCCTAGAGAAGAACTAGACAAAAAGGGAAAGGGACTCAACCCTAACACTCTTAGTGAGCCATGGAAGGATTTGGCCGGAGTGATACAATGGTATATCACTTGCGATGAGAGGTGAGATGTGATCTGAACGCGCCACCTAAAATTGTTAGTAGCACTCAAACAATGGTTATTAATCAATTTATGATTTTTTCTAAATGCCATGTTACATGAGTTTGCTATAAGAACACAAAAGGATAAAGATCCTGTTACTATAATTAGTCACCATCGACTAGTGAAGCTAATAGTAAACAGGGCCCTGAGCCAAAATCAAATAAACTGGAGTTATCTAATCGAGGCCAATAGGCCTCTACAACTGGAACAACCCAGCTTTCATCATGAAAACCCACCACAAGGAATTGAGACAGCACAAGAAGGGGGAGACACCACCCAAATGGAAGTTCCATTACCCCAGCATGAAATTGAGACAGCCCAGGAAGGAAGAGACAATACCCAAGTGGAAGTTCCATTACCTCTGCTGAAGAATGAGGAATACCCCATCCCACTGGAAGAAAATCAATCCTCATTCTTAGAAACTTCAAAGAAAAAGAGAAAAAGGACAATTGATGTCCCTAAAACCCCTACTGAGAAGAAAAGAAGAAGCAAAAGGATAGAACATCCTGGAGAAACACATGAAATGATATAGACATAATATCCTAGAGAAACCCAGGAAATGATATAGACAGAGCATCCCTCAGAGGAAGATATTAAAGAAATCGAACAAACAGAACAAATCCCACAAGAAAACACTCAAGAAGATACCCATCCATCACTGGAATGCCTTACAGAACAAATTTTCAAAATTTATGAGGTAGAAATCACTCAATTTATAGGGAATTTAGGGACATCAATTGAAAAAGACACAAACAAGTCTAAATAACACCAAGCACCAACTTCATTTCAAACCTTTCTTTGGACCCCCCTGATATAGAAATGACATTCCCTAAAGATACAAAACAACCTGAGGTAAACATCCCTATAGAACAGACAGAGCACACAGAGAAAATAGGGGAACATTCATTCGTTGATCAAGATGAGGAAAACCTTTACATTCCTCATAAACAAAAAACAATAGGTAGAGGCCACAATAAAATAAAGAAATTGAAGAAGGAAAGCAAACTGTTGAGAAAGAGGGTTAAAAAAATCAAAGTGTTAAAGAAGAAAGTTGGTAGACTCGAATAAATAATTAAATAATTAAGGAAACAATTGGAGAAAGACAACAATGCCTATGAAAGGAAGAATTCTAAAAGGCCTAGAACACAGGGAAGGAACCCACTTCCTAGGAGGACAGTCCATACAAGTTTTGTTGGAACACAGATAGAGTTGCATGCCCCTAAAGAAACAGTAGAAATGGAACCTCAAATTGAGATTCCAGCAACAGAGGAAGCAACTGTTCAAAATGAATAAGGGATTCCTTTGGAGGCACATGAAATGGAACCTCAAACAAAGATTCCAACAAAATAAAATATAGGTGCCCAACCCGAGGAAGTGATTCCCAGATATTTTCCTACTCCTCTAGAGACCATTGATGAAGAGACCTATTCAGATGTTTTGACAACAAAAGAGACAACCTGTCAGACTGAGGAAGCATTTCAGTCTCTTGAACAGAGTGATGTCACTAACAGGTTAGAGGTAGAGCTTGTGCAAGCCCAAAAATCTCTGAATCAAAGAATAGATGAAATGGTGACCATGGAAGAGCATCAAAGAGTTGTTAAACAACTTAAAGCCATGTCAACAACATAAAACGAGACTTATGCTGAGCTAACTAAGGCTCAAGGGAAGACAAAGAAAATACAATTCCAATTAGATAAAGCTTTGGAGCAAATCAAAGAAATTTGTGATGTCTATACATATGTAGTAGATTGCAGAGCTCCTGCTACTAATTATACCTTTGTTTTATTAGAGAATTATTTTTTGTTGAGGGTAAAAGATATTAGAGAAGGTAAAATAATTAATTTCACCACTGTGTCTGAGTTTGTTTCATGTTTTAGAGAGAAGGAATAGAAAGTGCAATGCTTTATGTGTGAGCTATACCTCCACAACTTCATCTTGGAAGATAACAGGAAAGATAACCCTAGTCCTTTTATTGGGGACATACAATTTCAAGCATACTTGTCCTTTACCAAAAACCAAATCAGGTGGGCAAAAGCACACAAGATCTTCATGAAAAGGGAGACTGGGCTAGATCTCTGGATCAGAGGGGAACCCCCAAAATCCTTCCCAACCATCATGCAACATAGAACATTCATGAAGAGGGGAGGGGTTGTATAATATTTATCCCCTATCCACCGATAGGTTATACGTTCAGGCCTACCACATTTTAGGGAACTTAAAGAAGAAGCTCTTGCTGCTTCCAAGTTAAGATGGGATGCCTCCCCAAATGAAGTCAAGAGTAGGGAACCCTTTGGTTTCTAAAACTTTTTTGCAGCTACCTTTAGAGTGGAAAGGTATACTAGAATGGTCCTAGAGGAAGGACCTACCTAGATTGGGTGCATATATAATCCCCCTATTATTTGGTTTCCTCCAGAGGGTTACCAAAGATATTATCAAATTAATAGGAAGATGGAAGAAATTGTTTTTGGAGAGCTCAAATGCAAGAATGGGTTCAGGGAACCTAGTGAACCAACCTTTCCTCCTTACAAAATCACTCCTTTACATTTAAGATCTCATCTTTCATGAGGACATGCAAGAAGGTAAGTTGGGGGTTATGTTGAGTTGTGAAAAAGGTACAAATATCCTCCTTATTCCCATGTTTTATGATATAATATCGATTGACTTTCCTGTTAATTAGGAATAATTAGGATAGAAAATGATTAAAATGTATTTTATAAATATTATTGAATAATATTACAAAAATTCTAAAATACAGTTTGAATTGTTTGATTTTATTATAGGAATGGATAAATATTGTTAAACCCAAGATAGCTAAGTAGATTTTGAAGATACGTAGGCTATTGGAGGTTGAAGACATTAGGCACAAAGTAGTTTTGAGGAATATTGATTCTCTATTTTGTAAACTTTATAAATAGTAAAACAATCCTAATGATCTCTCGATCCTCAGGATAGCTTAATTTACCCATATCATTGTAATATATATAGGGAAATGAATCCTGGAAAGGATCATCTAAGAATTTTGTCCAAACATTCAGAACTCAAAATTGATCTATACAAGAAGTTTATGTAAATGTTGTGCCCATCATGGAATTAATAGAAGCTTTGAGCGTTTTCATCATTTTTGCATACTGAGTTTCTAGCAGTAGTGCTTCTAAGGACCGAGGGCCCATTCTGAAGGAGTTACTATCTCAATCTATAATTGTATCAGTTTGATTTATGTTCTGTGATTTAAATATCTTTTGCAATAGTTAAGATAAATGCATAAGTGTGTTAATGATTTTATGTCGTTTTCTTACAGAGAATAGATGATTCATTTGAATGTTATCGATTGTTGTTCCAGTTTCCATTGTTGTAGTTTACTTCTTGACAGTTCCTCTCATTTTCTCATTTGTTGTTCCTTTCACTTAAATTAGCATTTGTTGTTCCTTTCGCTTAAGTTAGCATTTACTGTCCTTTTCACTTAAATTAGCATTTGCTGTTCCTTTTCGCTTAAATTAACATTTGTTGTTTCTTTTGTTTGTTGTTCTTTCTCAATTTACAGAACTTAGTTATTTCTTTCCAACAGGTTAAATAATTATCAATAGATCAGTTTATCAAGCTTTTCATATATTCAATTATTGTTTCTTAATTAGATCAATTCAACAATTCAGTTAATGTCTTTAATTTACAACATGTTATAGATCATATTTTAGATCAGATTTCAACTCTGTTAAGTGGGATCTTAATTTCAGGGTTTTAATGAATGTGTGAAGAACTTGATTGTTGATAAACTCAGATTTTCTTTAACTACACGAATTTAGCCTCTACAACTATCTGCATAGACTTTGATGATATTCTTGAAAGAAAAGATGAATCCTCGGGTTGATAAATTAATGTTAAACTAAGGTTGTTTTTAGGACATCTTTAGATCCCAACACCTTCCATTACTTGTCTTTCTGTGACCAACTAATTCCAACTATTAATATGATTTTATCCACTGTTACACATATTCCCTAACTCATGTCTTTTGTACCTTCCATGTCTCTCATGAATCCATATATTTCCATATGTCACTAACTTTCCATGACCCTGATACACAACTATCCACAATGTTGACCCATATTTCATTGTACTATTTTGATGACTTCTTGAAATTTTCTGCAATTGATCATCACATATTCCTTGTTGAAATCTTCCACACAATAATGAATCTCTCCCTGACAAGTACGTGAATAATATTCCTCTACTGTCTGTATAGGAAAATTCTCGTTGATCAACTAATCTATCATTTTGTACTTCTTCCATCACTCTAAAACTGTCTTTCCAAAAAAAATACAAACACTACAGACTGCTCAAAAGATAGTCCTTTAATATATCTCAGTCGTTGCTTAGACTCGCCCTGTTTAATATTAATATTATTGGGAGTCTCTAAGTCGGATGGATTAGAACAATGGAGGAATATACCCTAGTGTGAATTAATCTTCTTCTTTTTCTATAGATTCATCATATTTCGGAACTCAAACATCTTCCTTGTCATCCTCTTCCTAGATTTTGACATCTTCCTTCCTTCCTATAGATTGATCAAGACCTTGAACTACTACATATGTTGAGAGTGAAATCTCTAGAACTTGTTGTTCATTTACCTACACTATGGATTCTGACAATACGATCTATGAGACATGTTATTCTTTTACTTTATTTTCTTTTCTTTCTCATACTAATGCAAATCCTACAATTTCTGGGACATGCTCTTCATTCATTTGTTCTTCTTGTATCTATTTTCTTCTCAAAAACTTCGTGTATCTGATATCAATGTTTTCCTTCATGGAGAGCTCTATCATGCTTCTACAATTTTGAGCTATGTGGCCATAATTTTGGCATTTGTAACATTCAATCTTGTGGGGAGACACATAAGCCTTCCTTTCTTGAACAGTTCTACCATATGCTTTGTAGTCTACAAATTTATGCCCAAAGTTAGCAAAAGTAAAACAACAACCATAAAATAAACTTTGATACCTAGGAGTGAGTGATCTTCTTTGCAATGTGGTCCTTTTGAATTCCTGTCTTGTCTGATCATAATCTTCTCTTCTATTGTTTCCTTCATTATGACTGAAGCTTCTTTGATATCTAAATGTAGAGGGTATTCTTTGATGCTAGTCTCTTCTGTAGTCTTCTTCTTGAGTCTTTTGCACTTCTGGAATGTTCTCCTTTAGGGGATTTCATTCTTCCTTCTTCATAGAGCCTTTGATGACTTATGCATAACTCTTAGGATTCTCTTTGTTTTTCCCTTTCGGTAACCTGTAACAATTCTCATCAACATTCTCTACTAGCTGAATGGAACTTTCTCTCTCTTCAACATTCTTACTGAGCGTGACAACCTTAACTCTTAATGTGAGAACTTATTCTTCAAGCTTCTCATAGTCTTCTTCTTTCTTTATCATTTTAATATTCATGAATTATTTCATTATGATTTTTTCTTCAAGTTTGATCATCAAGGAGATGATTTCTTCTTAAAATTTTCTTTCTTGATGACTGAATTATGACTCAATATGGTTTAAGTCCTCAGATCTTTCCTTGATATGGTTTGTCAAAATATTCTCTCTCTTATCTGCTTCCTTTCTTTGTGCCACTATTTCGGCTTCCAAACACTGCTTCTCTTCCATCTGTCTTTCGTATGTTTTTTCCATCCTTCTCACTTCTTCCACTTGGACTTTTAAGATCATAATCATCTATTGGAATTCTTCAAGGAATTAGAAACTTTCCCTTAGCTTGATCGATTCTTCTTTGAGGGACCTTTTTCCCTCTCTTTATTTCTTCAATTCATCTAAATCACTTATCAATTCTACTTCAAGATACACTATGACTTCACAATCTTCTTCTTATGAATATGTCTGACATGATGAACATATTTCTTCTTGTTAATCTTTAACATATTATTTATTTTGATTTGTGTTATCTAAATCTCTGATAAGATGAGGCTCCTTAGATTATACATTATATATATTATCCCAAAGAACTTTGGTTAATGAACATTTTCCCACTTTGTCTTTTGTTGAATCACATAGTCCTTATAGGATGAAATCCATTGCTATTTTGTTTTTGTTTTTCAATTTCTTATTGGTTGCAATATTTGGAGGTTTCTTTGTATCATTCTACCCTGTCACAATTGATTTCCAAATATCATATCTTTGGGCCTATAAAAAGACTTTCATTTTTATTCTCCACATTTCATATCTTTGACCATTCCGACCATCAAACTGTGGTACTCCAATACCATCATACTCCATAATCTACCTTCCAATGGTTAAATTTTTTCCTTGAAGGAACCTAATCCGATACTAATTATTGGAATCCTAATAAGGGAGGGGGGCTAAATCGGTATGAGCACTTTTATCACTTTTAACCATAATATATAAAATTTAACTTTATCAACATTATATCATCAATGTATCATCTATGATTTCATTTAATATATGATGAGAAGATAATCATAAGGAACATCACATCAAACACATCACATAAAATACACAATACATTGGAATTTACATGGAAACCATAATGGGAGAAAAACAAGAAATGTTTTCTTATATATTATCAAGAATACATTCATTAGGAGCACCGACTTCTCAATTATCCATCTACAACTGGAATGCAGCTCCAACCCCCTATTTACATGGTCCAACATGAAGGTATCTACAACTTCTTGATTTAGCAGCTACAACTGGAAGGAGGCTCCAACCTTAAGGAAGCTCCAACTCCCTAAATTCTCCATCTACAACTGGAAGGAGGCTACAACCCCATTTCCTTTCCCCTCCCTTCCTCCTTGAGATATAAGTGTAGACCAAATTGTCACTACCATAATAACTGCCACTTTCTATGTCCCTGTCACTGCTATTGTCACATCAACCTGCCCCTGTCAACCTAACATTTCAACCCTATCACCACCGATGATACTGCACATAAACACAACTAGATACAAGATCACCAAGAACACCTCTCAACCATATGCTCAACATCACAAACACATTCCTCTACCAAGGATGTACTAATATCACCAACATACCATCACAATATATGTTCTTATACCATACTATGTACCAAACATGTACCATGCATCAACCATGTACCATACCAGGTATCAAGTTGTACCATACCAAGCATCAACCATGTTCCACAACCTATACCATAACAAGTGCATCAACCTATACCAACACCTTTACCATACCAAGTCCATCAACCATGCACTAAAACCTGTACCATACCATCAATGATGTATCTCAACTAAATACCAAAATATGTGTCTCACATACCATAACATCTAAGATGTACCAAAATCAATGATATGCCTATATATGCCATGTGCCAAATGTGTACCAAGAATGTATTAACATCACCAAGCATATACCATTACCTTATCAATATATTCATCCAAACCATGTACCAAACATGTGCCAACATCCATAATCTATGTACCTCAAACATGTGTCATATCACTCATCATATTCCTCAACCATATACCAAACATATCCCATAAACCATGCACCATAACATCACCAAAATATACCTCAACATGTACCATACCATCTCCAGGATATAACTTTCAAAACATGCATATAGACATACCTTTAATCATGTAGAAACCTTGTTGCATCAACATACCTTGTTGCAACTTGGAACAAGCATCCCATTTACTTTACCTCATCCTCACTTTCTGATATTCTCCAATAGATCAAGTGTTCACTAGATACATATTCAATGAACTTATGTGTAAGAGTTAGATACTCTTGATGTGTATTTATAGTCATCCATGTAACTTCTTTTGAACCACTTTTCCCTTAATTAATTTCCTGTTGTAACCACTTTACCCTTAATTAATTTCTTGTTACAATTGTTTTAACCTTTTTCTACATTTTAGGGTCATAACTATTTTATCCTTTTTCCTAGCTTTAGGGTCATAATTGTTTTACCATTTTTCCTAATTTTAGGGTCATAACTGTTTTACCCTTTTTCCTCATTTTAGGGTCATAATTGTTTTACCATTTTTCTTAATTTTAGGGTCAACCTGTACTTTCTTGTTACAACCATTTTTCACTTAATTAATGACTTTGTAATTGTTTAGGGCTTCTTAACCATTCTTCAGGGTTTCCAACTTCATGAGACCATAACTTCTCAACCATGAGGAACCGCATGTCATACCTCCTACTGTTGGAAATGACATGAAGATAATTACCCATCCATGAGTATGTTATTTGCATTTACGCTATACTTCACATTCAAATTATTCAATCAACTTCAGGTTCCACAACCACACCTTCGGGGATTCTTGTATACTTTGTCCATTACACCCATATCTCGGATTTATTCTAGGGATGACATCAATAAACTTAACAACAATATAGACTATACAAATGACAACCAACTATCCAATGATCAACCAATTGTCCAATGATCTCGTCCACATCTCTGGTGCTTCTAGACTTCTCCAAGGGTTGACTCGATCACATCTTTGGGTCTTCCAGAATTCTCCAAGGGTTTCCATAAATATCCAACTTTTGACATCAATGACACCCAACTTTCTAACAACCATTAGGTAGTTCATTAGGGACAACATCAACATATTATTCTAGTGACTTGGCCACTTCAGTAGGAATTGGTATGTCTTCCAGGGATCCTTTTTGCACTGTTAATGCATAACAGAATCATGTTTCCTTTGTTTCCTTAACAAAATCTCTTTATCACAACATATTCTTAGTTTTTCCCTCATCCTTAAGGGGATATAATACGAATTTCAATCCATCCTTCCAAAAGGTGTAGGTATTCTTTCCTCAATCATGCATGACCTTTTTGTCATATTGCCAAGGCCTCCCCAATAATAGATAATATGCATCCATTGGAATGACATCACACCATACTTCATCTTTATAAGTATTATGGATATGAAACTTGATAAAACATCTTTTATTAATGGTGACTTCATTCCCCTTTTTGAACCATGCAATTCGGTAAGGATTGGGATGTTTTTCATAACATAATTTAAACTTATCTACCATCTCTTTGGAAACCATATTCTCGTAACTACTACTATCAACAATAAATTGATATACCTTTCCCACAAAAGTGAATTTGGTTCAAAAAATATCTTTATCAGGCCAATAATATTCATTGTCGCTACTCTACATGTGCTCTTTTCTGGGAATCACCATTTACCTCTGTATCATGAGACTCCCCCCATATAAGGTGAGACTTTAGATTTATATCCTTCTTCTTCATTCTCAACTTCAACCAAGTTCAAAATAGGTTTTTGTCCTTTCTTCATCTTTTGCATGTTATAATTTGGGCATTCAAATGCTCAATGACCCTCTACACCACACCTGAAACACACATAATGTCCTCCTATGCCACCACCATAACCTCTACCACTATGAAATCCTCTACCTTGTGGTTGATTCAGGTTACCTTGTCGAGTATATTATTCTTTCTTAGCTCATTGGGATGATTCTTCTCTTCCATAGTTAAAACCACCCTATGAGGTAGACAATGTAACCCTCCTTTCTCCTCTATTCCTTTGAGAAAATTGTCGATATTTATTTTCCTCAGATTTTAAGTCTAATTGGTATGCCTCTTCCATGTTGTGAAACCTATGCATGCTAAATTCATCTTGAATAGAAAATTTTAAACAATTCACATACCTTGCAGCTAGTTGCTCATCAATTTCCTGGTGATCCATGTGAATGGACAACTGATAATAATCATTTGTGATTTCCTCCATGGTGGACAGGTTTTTCTTCAAGTTCTGAAATCTAAGGAAAAAAGGTATGGGCATAGTCCAAAGGAAGAAAACAAATCTCGCATTTTTTTTCCATCTTGCTCTAGGTACGTATTTTGTCTTTTCCTTTTTTTTCTCTGTTTTTATACACATGATCCCACCGAATCATGGAATTACACTTCAACTTGGTGCATGAAAATTTCACCTTCTTTTCCTCTTTCATAAGTTTTCATTCAAAAATGTTTTCCATGGAATTCAATTAAACTATTAACTCCTATGGTGTTGGCCCTCGACCAAGTTTTGATGAAACCTTGGTTAGGTTTGACCACCTTTTGGACTTCGATAGGCTGGTAGAAGATGGAGTGCCCAGGTGGAGCTGAGATCAAATATCTCACTTATTTTGCGGGATATGTGTGTTAGAATATAGAAGATTGTGCTCATTTTACCATTGACGATACCCTCGTCACCCAACCACTGGCCGAAGCCACCCTCCGAGCACCTTGAACTTTATTGAGAAGAGAATCCTGGTAACAATCCAATATCCAAGAGAGGCTAATGCACCAAGCAAGAAAATAGAAACTAGGTTGAACAAATGATCCCATCCAGAAGCTAGTGCACCACTTTCCAGCTCTCCCAAAAAATTGCGCACCAAACTGTTGTTGCCTGCAACTGCCTGTACATATTTAGCTCTCACTGCAACTGCTGAGATGATGAATAATGAAACTGATGCCCTATATTTATAGTGAATTGGGAAAGCTAACTGGGGCAGACTTCTACTTCTGGGTGTCAATAAATTCAATTTAAATGTATTTGTTCAACTGACAACTTGTCTAGGGTTTCCTTCAATTCTTTGCTTCCTTCTAGAGGATTCTAGTCTCATCATAGGTCACAATAGAGATTCATACCTCCCGAAGATACCATAATATTAACACTCCCTCCTAGCTAGGGAGGTATGGTCTTGAGCACAACAGACCATTCAACTGGTAGCACTACGAGCACCTGTCATTATTATCCGATAGGATAATCTCCTATGACAATTGGTACAATATCAATTAATAGAACACACTTGTGTCTATTCCGGTAGTACACAAATACTCAAACTATGAAACATAATCACAAACAATAGCATATCCATTGTCATTTATTCTTTATAACAAACATCTGATAGCAACCTGCATAGAAACAATGTTATGATAAAAATTGAATCATCTGGGCCAATATTTCACTCATGTCTGTGAGATCTGAAAGAATGTTTGCCCTTAGTATAGAATATCAAAAATGGGCTATCTTCCCCATTCTTCTCAAACAAGGAAGAAGGATTATTTTATATTTCTGATCCTGGACCATTTCTCACCCCGGGCCATTCTTCCTACACTAATTAAAGTGCACCCTGGACAGAATGTATAAACCCTAAGAAATGTGTGGACCATTCCTTACCCTGGTCCATTCCTCTGACACTAAACAAAGTGTACCCTAGAGAGAATGAGTCTACCCTAAGGAATGACTGTCCCTGATTGTTGATCCTGGACTATTCCCCACCCTGGGTCATTCCTCTGACACTAAACAAAGCGTAACCTGGAGAGAATGAATCTTCCCTTGAGGAATAACTATCTATACCATTCCCCACACTAGGCCATTCCTCCGACACTAAACAAAGTGTAACCTGGAGAGAATGTATAACCCTCAAGGAATGTCTGCCCTGCATCAACCTCCAAAATGGACCATTCTTTGAAATTGCTCACAACTGTGAACTTCGAAAGAATGTCTGCCTGGCAAGGCAGACCATTCTACTTGACCACTACTCAGAGTGACTGTCCTAGACCACTCCCCATGTTAACCACAATGGAAAGTCATTGTCTATGATACATCAATAGTTAGTCTGCCTCCCATGTTAACTACAATGGGAGGTCACTATCCGTCAGAAATCTCAATCCACTTTCCAAACTGGAAAGCATCTATCAAATCTAGACTAATTTTCAATTATAATGTTTTCAGTTCTCCCTCCTAACTGGAGAGTTATTTAAATAAAAAAAATATTTATGTTTTTCAAAAATATTTTTTCGTACCTTCTCTAGCCTGGAGAATATTCCCTTTCCACGATCCCCATATTCTCTCGGAAATATGCAAAATTGATTCTGGATAGAGGTTTTTTCAGGATATCTAATGTCTTCTCATCAGTGGGGATATACTCAAGATTTACCTCTCCTTCCTAGACTTTATCTCAAATAAAGTAGTATTTGATCTCAATGTGCTTCGACCTTTCATGAAACACTGGATGATCGAATAATATTATCACAATATATTATGGTCGATTCTGGAGTCTGATCAAATAAATTAGATATTAACTTCCTTAGTCATACTTCTTATGTGCATGCTTCACAAGCTACCATATACTTTGCTTCTATTGTACTGAGTGCGATAGACTTTTGTTTCCTGCTGCCCCAAGATATCATAGCGGAGCCCAAACTGAAACACTTACCTGAAGTACACTTTCTTTATTTTGCACTTCATGCCCAATCAAAGTCTGTGAATCCATGAAGTTGGATATCACTAGATGCGGTATATCTCAACCGATAGTTTATTCTCCCACGAATATATCTTAGGACATGCTTTGCAGCTATCCAATGTTCTTGTCTAGGTTCCACCTGGAACTGACTTAATGTATTTACAACAAAGCAAATATCTGGTCGAGTATTTACCAAATACATAAATGATCTAATTAGCTGTTGATATAGAGATGGATCTACTGGATCAGAATCTGGGACTTTTACTTTTCTTATATCTGCATTCATAGGAGTGTCCATGGATTTATAGTCCATCATTCCAAATTTCTGAAGGATCTTTATTGCGTATTTTCCTTGTCCAAGGAATACTTCACCATTCTTATTCCATACTTCTAGTCCCAAGTAATAGTGCATGATACCTAGATCTTTCATATCAAATTCAGAGGCTAAATCCTTCTTGCACTAGATGATTAGAGATTCTTCACCTGTTATGAATAGATCATCAACA
>SNQJ01S0018756.1:49284-102909 GCA_010110895.2 Picea sitchensis
ATAGATGAAAAAGTGTTATCATGGCATAAAGATTCCAGCATAGAAGATGCTAGGGTTATTGGAAGACGTGAAGGAAATCTGTATAGACTACTAGAATGAAATGAACAAGCTCTAGTACATGATGAAATCAACCCTAATGATATTTGGCATAGAAGGTACACTCATATCAATTATCAAGCATTACCTTTCCTTAGAAAGATGGTTGAAGGGATACCAAAATTGAATTCTACACATGAAGGAATTTGCAAGGGATGTGCCCTTGGGAAGAATATCAAGAAACCATTCCCAAGCAACAACAATAGATCTAAGGAAACCCTAGATCTGATACACTCAGATGTTTGTGGTCGAATGCCAGTCAGATATTTAGGAGGATCTCTCTACTACGTAACCTTCATAGATGACTATTCAAGAAATACGTGGTTGTACCTACTAAAGTCAAAAGATGAAGTATTCAACAAGTTCCAAGAATTCAAGGCAGAAATAGAAAACCTTACGAACAAGAAAATCAAGACATTAAGAAGGGATAATGGAGGAGAATACACCTCGAAGGAGTTTGTTGCATTCTACAAATCAACATGGATTAGGAGGGATCTAACTGTTCCTCATAATCCTCAACAAAATGGTGTAGAATAAAGAAAGAATATATCTATCAAAGAAACAGTAAAATCCCTATTGAACGATCAAGATCTATCCATGTTTCTATGGGGAGAAGCAGCAATGACAACAATATACATACAAAATAGAATCCCTCATCGCATATTGAAGGAAATGACACCAGAAGAAGCATTCTCAAGTAAGAAACCTAATGTAGAAAACTTAAGAATATTTGGATGTCAAGTTTACTCTCATATTCCCAAAGATAAAAGAAATAAACTAGAACCCTTAGGAAAGAAGGGAATATCCGTGGGATATAGTGATTCATCCAAAGCCTACAGAATATATATTCCAGAACAACACAAGATAGAAGTAAGGAGAGATGTAACATTCAATGAAAGGATGGCCTTCATAAAATCTATTGAAGAAACTATAGAAGAAGAAGAAATTGAAGAACCAAATGAAGAAAACACAGAAAGCAAAAATAACGAAAAGGATCAACCTGATCATCCTATGGATCCATGTGAGAAAATTGATACAGATAATATACCAAAGAACAATAAATGACCATGTTGGCTTGAAGCCACATTACAGGATGCAGAAAGAATCAAGGTTCCATAAGGAACATCTAGGAAGAGCAAAAGACCAAAAAGATTCTCAAGTTATGCAGCATACATGACAAAAATTATAGATGAAGAACCTACTACATTCAAAGAAACAATTAAAAAGGGATAATGGAAAGAAGCTATGGCGAAAGAACATCAGTCCATTATGAAAAATGAAGTATGGGAAATTGTACCCAGACCTAAAGAGAAATCAGTGGTAACCTCAAAATGGGTATACAAGATCAAACATGCAGCAGACGGAAGTGTGGATAAATATAGGGCAAGATTCATGGCCAGAGGTTTCTCCTAGAAGGAGGGAGAAGACTATGACGAAACCTTTTCTCTAGTGGCAAGGTATACCTCCGTCAGAGCTATCATATCTCTTGTCGCTTCCATGGGATGGAATCTAAACCATATGGATGTAAAGACAACCTTTCTCAATGGAGCTATTGAAGAAGAAGTATATATTGAACAAACTCAAGGATTTGAGGTACATTCCAGAGACACTCACGTTTGCATATTGAAGAAGGATCTATATGGACTCAAGTAATCTCCAAGGGCTTGGTATGCCAAAATGGATAGCTATCTAACAAGACTTGGTTTCTCCAAGAGTCATGTAGATCCAAACCTTTATTACAAAGTCGTAGACAATGCACCTGTGATTCTACTATTATATGTTGATGATCTATTCATAACAAGTGAAGAATCTCTAATCATCTAGTGCAAGAAGGATTTAGCCTCTGAATTTGATATGATAGATCTAGGTCTCATGCACTATTACTTGGGACTAGAAGTATGGCATATGCATGGTGAAGTATTCCTTGGACAAGGAAAATACGCAATAAAGATCCTTCAAAAATTTGGAATGATGGACTGTAAATCCATGGACACTCCTATGAATGCAGATATAAGAAAAGTAAAAGTCCTAGATTCCGATCCAGTAGATCCATATCTATATCAACAACTAATTGGATCATTGATGTATTTGGTAAATAATCGACCAGATATTTTCTTTGTTGTAAATACAATAAGTCAGTTCCAGGTGGAACCTAGACAAGAACATTGGATAGCTGCAAAGCATGTCCTAAGATATATTCATGGGAGAATAAACTATCGGTTGAGATATATTGCATCCAGTGATATCCAACTTCATGGATTCACAGACTTTGATTGGGCAGGAAGTGCAAAAGACAGAAAGTGTACTTTAGGTATGTGTTTCAGTTTGGGCTCCGCTATGATATCTTGGGGTAGAAGGAAACAAAAGTCTGTCGCACTCAGTACAACAGAAGCAAAGTATATGGAAGCTTGTGAAGCATGAACATAAGAAGTATGACTAAGGAAGTTAATATATGATTTATTTGATTAGACTCCATAATCGACCATAATATATTTTGATAATTAGAGTTGTATAAGATTATTCAAGCATTCAGTGTTTCATGAAAGGTCGAAGCACATTGAGATCAAATACTACTTTATTCGAGATAAAGTCCAGGAAGGAGAGGTAAAGCTCGAGTATATCCCCAATGATGAGAATACATTAGATATCTTGACAAAACCTCTATCCAGAATCAAGTTTGCATATTTCCGAGAGAAGATGGGGATCGTGGAAAGTTAAGATTCTCCAGGCTAGAGAAGGTATGGAAAAATATTTTTGAAAAAAAAATATTTTTTTTATTTAAATAACTCTCCAGTTAGGAGGGAGAAATGAAAACATTATAATTGAAAATTAGTCCAGATTGGATAGATGCTTTCCTGTTCGGAAAGTGGATTGAGATTTCTGACAGACAGTGACCTCCCATTGTAGTTAACATGGGAGGTAGACTAATTGTTGATCTATCATAGATAACGAATTTCCATTGTGGTTAACATGGGGAGTGGTCTAGGATAGTCATTCTTCTTGGCAGTCACTCTGAGTAGTGGTCAAGTAGAATGGTCTGCCTCACCAGGCATTCATTCTTTTGAAGTTCACAGTTGTGAGCAGTTTCAAAGAATGGTCCGTTTTGGAGGTTGATGCAGGACGGACATTCCTTGAGGGTTATACATTCTCTCCAGGTTACACTTCTTTTAGTGTAGGAGGAATGGCCCAGTGTGGGGAATGGTCTGGACAATTATTCCTTGAGGGCAGACTCATTCTCTCTAGGTTACACTTTGTTTAGTGTTGGAGGAATGGCCCAAGGTGGGGAATAGTCCAGGCTCAGCAATCGGGGACAATCATTCCTTAGGGAAGACTCATTCTCTCCAGGTTACACTTTGTTTAGTGTCAGAGGAATGGCCCAGGGTAAGGAATGGTACAAACATTTCTTAGGGTTTATACATTCTGTCCAGGGTGCACTTTAATTAATGTAGGAAGAATGGCCCAGGGTGAGAAATGGTCTAGGATCAGAAATAAAAAATAATCCTTCTTCCTTGTTTGAGAAGAATGGGTCAAATATCCGATTTTTGATATTCTATACTGTGGGAAAACATTCTTTTAGATCTCACAGACGTGAGTGAAATATTGGCCCAGATGATTCAGTTTTTATCATAACATTGTTTCTATGAAGGTTGCTATCAAATGTTTGTTATGAAGAATAAATAATAGTGGATATGCTACTGTTTGTGATTATGTTTCACACTTTGAGTAGTTGCATACTACCGGAATAGACACGGGTGTTTTCTATTAATTGATATTGTACCAGTTGTCATAGGAGATTATCCAGTTAGATAATAATGACAGGTGCTCGCAGTGCTACCAGTTGAATGGTATGTTGTGCTCAAGACCATACCTCCCTAGCTAGGAGGGAGTGTTAATATTATGGTAGATTCGGGAGGTATGAACCTCTATTGTGACCTATGACGAGACTAGAATCCCTCCGAAGGAAGAAAAGAATTGAAGGAAACCCTAGACAAGTTGTCAGTTGAACAAATACATTTAAATTGAATTTATTGATACCCAGAAGGAGAAGTCGGCCCCAGTTAGCCTGCCCATTTCACTATAAATATAGGGTGCCAGTTTCATTATTCATCATCTTAGCAGTTGCAGTGAGAGCTAAATCTGCACAGGCAGTTGCAGGCAACAACAATTTGGTGCGCAAGTTTCTGGGAGAGCTGGAAAGTGGTGCGCTAGCTTCTGGATGGGATTGTTTGTTCAGCCTAGTTTCTATTTTCTTGTTTGGTGCATTAGCCTCTCTTGGCCATTGGATTGCTACCAGGATTCTCTTCTTAATCAAGTTCAAGGTGCTCAGAGGGTGCCTTCGGCCAGTGGTTGGGTGACGAGGGTATCATCAATGGTAAAACAAGCACAATCTTCTATATTCTAACACACATAGCCCACAAAATAAGTAATATCTATGATCTCATCTCCACCTAGGTTCTCCATCTTCTACCATCCTATCGAAGTCCAAAAGGTGGTCAAACCTGACCAAGGTTTCATCAAAACTTGGTCGAGGGCCAACACCATAGGAGTTAATAGATTAGTTGAATTCCATGGAAAATGTTTTTGAATGACAACTTATGAAAGAGGAAAAGAAGGTGAAATTTGTATGCACCAAGTTGAAGCGTAATTCCATGATTCGGTGGGACCATGTGTATGAAAACAGAGAGAAAAAAGGAAAAGACAAAATCAGGACCTAGAGCAAGATGGAAAAAAAATGCGAAATTTGTTTTCTTCCTTTGGACTATGCCCATACCTTTTTTCCTTAGATTTCAGAACTTGAAGAAAAACCTGTCCACCGTGGAGGAAATCACAAACGATTATTACCAATTGTCCATTCTCATGGATCACCAAAAAATTGATGAGAAACTGGCTGCAAGGTATGTGAATTGTTTAAAATTTTCTATTCAAGATTAATTTATCATGAATGGGGTTCACAACATGGAAGAGGCATACCAATTAGACTTAAAATCTGAGGAAAATAAATATCGACAATTTTCTCAAAGGAATAGAGGAGAAAGGAGGGTTACATTCTCTACCTCATAGGGTGGTTTTAACTATGGAAGAGAAGAATCATCCCAATGAGCTAAGAAAGAATAATATACTCAACAAGGTAACCTGAATCAACCACGAGGTAGAGGATTTCATAGTGGTAGAGGTTATGGTGGTTGCATAAGAGGACATTATGTGTGTTTTAGGTGTGGTGTAGAGGGTCATTGAGCATTTGAATGCCCAAATTATAACATGCAAGAGATGAAGAAAGGATAAAAACCTATTTTGAACTTGGTTGACGTTGAGAATGAAGAAGAAGGATATAAATCTAAAGTCTCACCTTATATGGGGGGAGTCTCATGATACAGAGGTAAATGGTGATTCCCAAAAAAGAGCACATGTAGAGTAGCGACAATGAATATTCTTGGCCTGAGAAAAATATTTTTTGAACCAGATGCACTTTTGTGGGAAAGGTATGTCAATTTATTGTTGATATTGGCAGCTACGAGAATATGGTTTCCAAAGAGATGGTAGATAAGTTTAAATTACGTTATGAAAAACATCCCAATCCTTACTGAATTGCATGGTTCAAAAAGGGGATGAAGTCACCATTAATAAAAGATGTTTTATAAAGTTTCCTATCCATAAGACTTATAAAGATGAAGTATGGTGTGATGTCATTCCAATGGATGCATATTATCTATTATTGGGGAGGCCTTGGCAATATGACAAAAAAGTCATGCATGATTGAGGAAAGAATACCTACACCTTTTGGAAGGATGGATTGAAATTCATATTCTATCCCCTTAAGGATGAGGGAAAAACTAAGAATATGTTGTGAGAAAGAGAGTTTGTTAAGGAAACAAAGGAAACATGATTTTGTTATGCATTAATAGTGCAAAAAGGATCCCTAGAAGACATACCAATTCCTACTGAAGTGGCCAAGTCACTAGAATAATATATTGATGTTTTCCCTAATGAACTACCTAATGGTTGTTAGAAAGTTGGGTGTCATTGATGTCAAAAGTTGGATATTTATGGAAACCCTTGGAGAATTTTGGAAGACCCAAAGATGTGATCGAGTCAACCCTTGGAGAAGTCTAGAAGCACCAGAGATGTGGACGAGATCATTGGACAATTGGTTGATCATTGGATAGTTGGTTGTCATTTGTATAGTCTACATTGTTGTTAAGTTTATTGATGTCATCCCTAGAATAAATCCGAGAGATGGGTGTAATGGACAAAGTATACAAGAATCCCCGAAGGTGTGGTTGTGGAACCTGAGGTTGATTGAATAATTTGAATGTGAAGCATAGCGTAAATGTAAATAACATACTCATGGATGGATAATTATCTTCATGTCATTTCCAACATTAGGAGGCATGACATGCGGTTCCTCATGGTTGAGAAGTTATGGCCTCATGAATTTGGAAGCCATGAAGAGTGGTTAAGAATCCCTAAACAATTACAAAGTCATTAATTAAGTGAAAAATGGTTGTAACAAGAAAGTAAAGGTTGACCCTAAAATTAAGAAAAATGGTAAAACAATTATGACCCTAAAATGAGGAAAAAGGGTAAAACAGTTATGACCCTAAAATTAGGAAAAAAGGTAAAACAATTATGACCCTAAAGCTAGGAAAAAGGGTAAAATAGTTAACCCTAAAATGAGGAAAAAGGTTAAAACAATTGTAACAAGAAATTAATTAAGGGTAAAGTGGTTACAACAAGAAATTAATTAAGGGAAAAGTGGGTCAAAAGCAGTTACATGGATGACTATAAATACACATCAAGAGTATCTAATTCTTACACATAATTTCATTGAATATGTATCTAGTGAACACTTGATCTATTGGAGAATATCAGGTAGCGAGGATGAGCTAAAGTAAATGGGATGCTTCTTCCAAGTTGCAACAAGTTATGTTGATGAAACAAGGTTGCTACATCATTAAAGATATGTCTATATGCATGTTTTGAAAGTTATGTCTTGGAGATGGTATGGTACATGTTGAGGTATATTTTGGTGATGTTATGGTGCATGGTTTATGGGATATGTTTTGGTATATGGTTTAGGAATATCATGATTGATATGAGATATGTTTGATGTACATAGATTATGGATGTTGGCACATGTTTGGTAGATGGTTTGGATGAATATATTGATGAGGTAATGGTATATGCTCGATGATGTTAACACATTCTTGTTACACATTTGGAAAATACTGTTGGCACATGGCATATATAGGCATATCATTGATGTTGGTACATCTTGGATGTTATGGTATGTGAGACACATATTTTGGTATTTAGTTGAGATACATCACTGATGGTATGGTACAGGTTTTAGTGCATGGTTGATGGACTTGGTATGGTAAAGGTGTTGGTATAGGTTGATGCACTTGTTATGGTATATGTTGTGGAACATGGTTGATGCTTGGTATGGTACAACTTGATACCTGGTATGGTAAATGGTTGATGCATGGTACATGTTTGGTACATGGTATGGTATAAGAACATATATTGTGATGGTATGTTGGTGATATTGGTACATCCTTGGTAGAGGCATGTGTTTGTGATGTTGAGCATCTGGTTGAGAGGTGTTCTTGGTGATCTTGTATCTAGTTGCGTTTAAGTGAAGTATCATCGGTGGTGATAGGGTGGAATTGTTAGGTTGACAGGGACAAGTTGATGTGACAATAGCAGTGACAGGGACACAGAAAGTGGCAGTTATTATGGTAGTGATAATTTGGTCTACACTTATATCTCAAGGAGGAAGGGAGGGGAAAGGAAAAGGGGTTGTAGCCTCCTTCCAGTTGTAGATGGAGAATTGAAGGAGTTGGAGCTTCCTTCAGGTTGGAGCCTCCTTCCAGTTGTAGATGCTAAATAAAGAAGTTGTAGATACCTTCATGTTGGACCATGTAAATAGGGGGTTGGAGATTCATTCCAGTTGTAGATGGATAATTGAGAATTTGGTGCTCCCAATGAATGTATTATTGACAATATATAAGAAAACATTTCAGGTTTTTCTCCCATTTGGGTTTCCATGTAAATTCCAGTGTATTGTGTATTTTATGTGATGTGTTTGATGTGATGTTCCTTATGATTATCTGCTCATCATATATTAAATGAAATCATAGATGATACATTGATTATATAATGTTGATGAAGTTAAAGTTTATATATTATGGTTAAAAGTGATAAAAGTGCTCATATTGATTCACCCCCCCTCCTTTATCAGTATTCCAATAATTAGTATCGGAGTAGGTTCCTTCAAGGAAAAAAATTAACCACTGGAAGGTAGATTATGGAGTACGATGATATTGGAGCACCACAGTTTGATGGTCAAAATGGTCAGAGATATGAAATGTGGAGAATAAAAATGAAAGTCTTTTATAGGCCCAAAGATATGATATTTGGAAATCATTTGTGACAGGGTAGAATGATACAAAGAAACCTCCAAAGATTGCAACCAATAGGAAATTGAAAAACAAAAACAAAATAGCAATGGAATTCATCCTATAAGGACTATGTGATTCAACAAAAGACAAAGTGGGAAAATGTTCATTAATCAAAGTTCTTTGGGATAATATATATAATGTATAATCTAAGGGGCCTCATCTTATCAGAGATTTAGATAACACAAATCAAAATAAATAATATGTTAAATATGAACAAGAAGAAATATGTTCATCATGTCAGACATATTCAGAAGAAGAAGATTGTGAAGTCATAGTGTATCTTGAAGTAGAATTGATAAGTGCTTTAGATGAACTGAAGAAATAAAGAGAGGGAAAAAGGTCCCTCAAAGAAGAATTGATCAAGCTAAGGGAAAGTTTCCAATTCCCTGAAGAATTCCAATAGATGATTACGAGCTTAAAAATCCAAGTGGAAGAAGTGAAAAGGATTGAAGAAACATACGAAAGCCAGATGGAAGAGAAGCAGTGTTTGGAAGCCGAAATAGTGGCACAAAGAAACGAAGCAGATAAGAGAGAGAATATTTTGACAGACCATATCAAGGAAAGATCTAAGGACTTAAACCATATTGAATCATAATTTAGTCATCAAGAAAGAAAATTTTAAGAAGAAATCATCTCCTTGAAGATCAAACTTGAAGAAAAAATCATAATGAAATAATTCATGAATATTAAAATGATAAATAAATAAGAAGACTATGACAAGCTTGAAGAATAAGTTCTCACATTAAGAGTTAAGGTTGTCATGCTCAGTAAGAATGTTGAAGAGAGAGAAAGTTCCATTCAACTAGTAGAGAATGTTGATGAGAAATGTTACAGGTTACCAAAAGAGAAAAACAAAGAGAATCCTAAGAGTTATGCATAAGTCATCAAAGGCTCTATGAAGAAGGAAGAATGAAATCCCCTAAAGGAGAACATTCCAGAAGTAAAAAAGACTCAAGAAGAAGACTACAGAAGAGACTAGCATCAAAGAATACCCTCTACATTTAGATATCAAAGAAGCTTCATTCATAATGAAGGAAACAATAGAAGAGAAGATTATGATCAGCCAAGACAGGAATTCAAAAGGACCACATTACAAAGAAGATCACTCACTCCTAGGTATCAAAGTTTATTTTATGGTTGTTGTTTTACTTTTGCTAACTTTGGGCATAAATTTGTAGACTACAAAGCATATGGTAGAACTGTTCAAGAAAGGAAGTCTTATGTGTCTCCCCACAAGATTGAATGTTACAAATGCCAAAATTATGGTCACATAGCTCGAAATTGTAGAAGCATGATAGAGATCTCCATGAAGGAAAACATTGATATCAGATACATGAAGTTTTTGAGAAGAAAATAGATACAAGAAGAACAAATGAATGAAGAACAGGTCCCATAAATCGTAGGATTTGCAATAGTATCAGAAAGAAAAGAAAATAAAGTAAAAGAATAACATGTCTCATAGATCGTATTGTCAGAATCCATAGAGTAGGTAAATGAACAACAAGTTCTAGAGATTTCACTCTCAACATATGTAGTAGTTCAAGGTCTTGATAAATCTATAGGAAGGAAGGAAGATGTCAAAATCTAGGAAGAGGATGATAAGGAAGATGTCAAGATCTAGGAAGAGGATGATAAGGAAGATGTTTGAGTTTAGAAATATGATGAATCTATAGAAAAAGAAGAAGATTAATTCACACTAGGGTATATTCCTCCATTGTTCTGATCCATCTGACTTAGAGACTCCCAATAATATTAATATTAAATAGGGCAAGTCTAAGCAAGGACTGAGATATATTAAAGGACTATCTTTTGAGCAGTCTGTAGTGTTTGTATTTTTTTTGGAAAGACAGTTTTAGAGTGATGGAAGATGTAAAAAATTATAGATTAGTTGATCGAGGAGAACTTTCCTAAACAAACGGTAGAGGAATATTATTCATGTACTTGTCAGGGAGAGATTCATTATTGTGTGGAAGATTTCAACAAGGAATATGTGATGATCAATTGCATCAAATTTCAAGAAGTCATCAGAATAGTACAGTGAAAGATGGGTCAACATTGTGGATAGTTGTGTATCAGGGGTCATGGAAAGTTAGTGACATATGGAAATATATGGATTCATGAGAGACATGGAAGGTACAAAAGACATGAGTTAGAGAAGATGTGTAATAGTGGATAAAAGCATATCGATAGTTGGAATTAGTTGGTCACAGAAAGACAAGTAGTGGAAGGTGTTGGGATCTAAATATGTCCTAAAAACAACCTTAGTTTAACATTAATTTATCAACCTGAGGATTCGTCTTTTATTTCAAGAATATCAACAAAGTCTATGCAAATAGTCGTAGAGGCTAAATTCATGTAGTTAAAGAAAATCTGAGTGTATCAACAATCAAGTTCTTCACACATTCATTAAAACCCTGAAATTAAGATCCCACTTAACAGAGTTGAAATCTTATCTAAAATATGATCTATAACATGTTGTAAATTAAAGACATTAATTGAATTGTTGAATTGATCTAATTAAGAAACAATAATTGAATATATGAAAAGCTTGATAAACTGATCTATTGATAATTATTTAACCAGTTGGAAAGAAATAAATAAGTTCTGTAAATTGAGAAAGAACAACAAACAAAAGAAACAACAAATGCTAATTTAAGCAAAAAGGAACAACAAATGCTAATTTAAGCGAAAGAGACCGTAAATGCTAACTTAAGCGAAAGGAACAACAAATGTTAATTTAAGCGAAAGGAACAACAAATGTGAAAATGAGAGGAACTGTCAAGAAGTAAACTACAACAATGGAAACTGGAACAACAATCGATAACATTCAAATGAATAATCTATTCTCTATAAGAAAACAACATAAAATCATTAACACACTTATGCATTTATCTTAACTATTGCAAAAGATATTTAAATCACAGAACACAAATCAAACTGATACAATTATAGATTGAGATAGTAACTCCTTCAGAATGGGCCCTCGGTCCTCAGAAGAACTACTGCTAGAAACTCAGTATGCAAAAATGATGAAAATTCTCAAAGCTTCTATTAATTCCATGATGGGTACAACATTTACAGAAACTTCTTGTATAGATAAATTTTGAGTTCTGAATGCTTGGACAAAATTCTTATATGATCCTTTCCAGGATTCATTGCCCTGTATATATTACAATGATATGGTAAATTAATCTATCATGAGGATCGAGAGATCCTCATGATTTCTTTACTATTTATAATGTTTACAAAATAGAGAATCAATCTTCCTCGAAACTACTTTGCGCCTAATGTCTTCAACCTCCAATAGCCTACGTATCTTCAAAATCTACTTAGCTATCTTGGGTTTAACAATATTTATCCATTCCTGTAATAAAATCAAACAATTCAAACTGTATTTTAGAATTTTTGTAATATTATTCAATAATATTTCTAAAAGACATTTTAATCATTTTCTATCCTAATTATTCCTAATTAAAAGGAAAGTCAATCAATATTATATCATAAACCATGGGAATAAGGAGGATATTTGTACCTTTTTCACAACTCAACATAACCCCCAGCTTACCTTCTTGCATGTCCTCATGCAAGCTGAGATCTTACAGGTAAAGCAGTGATTTTGTAAGGAGGAAAGGTTGGTTCACTAGGTTCCCTGAACCCATTCTTGCATTTGAGCTCTCCAAAAACAATTTCTTCCCTCTTTCTATTAATTTGATAATATCTTTGGTAACCCTCTGGAGGAAACCAAATAATAGGGGGATTATATATGCACCCAATATAGGTAGGTCCTTCCTCCAGGACCATTCTAGTATACCTTTCCACTCTAAAGGTAGCTGCAAAAAAGTTTTAGAAACCAAAGGGTTCCCTACTCTTGACTTCATTTGGGGAGGCATCCCATCTTAACATGGAGGCAGCAAGATCATATTCTTTAAGTTCCCTAAAATGTGGTAAGCCTGAACATATAACCTATCAGTGGATAGGGGATAAATATTCTACAACCCCTCCCCTATTCATGAATGTTTTGTGTTGCATGATGGTTGGGAAGGATTTTGGGGGTTCCCCTATGATCCAAAGATCTAGCTCAGTCTCCCTTTTCATGAAGGTCTTGTGTGCTTTCGCCCACCTGATTTGGTTTTTGGTAAAGGACAAGAATGCTTGAAACTGTATGTCCCCAATAAAAGGACTAGCATTATCTTTCATGTTATCTTCCAAGATGAAGTTGTGGAGGTATAGCTAACACATAAAGTATTGCACTTTCTCTTCCTTCTCTCTAAAACATCAAACAAACTCAGACACAGTGGTGAAATTAATTATTTTACCTACTCTAATAGCTTTTACCCTCAACAAAAAATAATGCTCTAATAAAACAAAGGTATAATTAGTAGCAGGAGCTCTGCAATCTACTACATCCGTATAGACATCACGAATTTCTTTGATTTTCTCCAAAGCTTTATCTAATTGGCCTTGTATTTTCTTTGTCTTCCCTTGATCCTTAGTTAGCTCAGCATCAGTTTCATTTTATATTGCTGACATGGCTTTAAGTTGTTTAACAACTCTTTGATGCTCTTCCATGGTCACCATTTCATCTCTTCTTTGAGTCAGGGATTTTTGGGATTGCACAAGATCTACCTCTAACCTATTAATGACATCACTATGTTCAAGAGACTAAAATGCTTCCTCAGTCTGATAGGCTATCTCTTCTTTTGTCAGGACATCTGACTAGGTCTCTTCATCAATGTTCTCTAGAGGAGTAGGAAAATCTCTGGGAATCACTTCCTTGGGTTGGGCACCTATCTTTTATGTTGTTGGAATCTTTGTTTGAGGTTCCATTTAATGTGCCTCCAAAGGAATCCATTATTCATTTTGAACAAATGCTTCCTCTGTTGTTGGAATCTCAATTTGAGGTTCCATTTCTACTGTTTCTTCAGGGGCATGCAACTTTGTCTGTGTTCCAACAAAACTTGTATGGACTATCCTCCTAGGAAGTGGGTTCCTTCCCTGTGTTCTAGGCCTTTTGGAATTCTTCCTTTCATAGGCATTGTTAGCTTTCTCCAATTGTTTCCTTAATTATTTAATTATTTATTTGAGTCTACCAACTTTTTGCTTTAACACTTTGATTTTTTTAACCCTCTTTCTCAACAGTTTTTTTTCCTTCTTCAATTTATTTACTTTATCGTGGCCTCTACCTATTGTTTTTTGTTTATGAGGAATGTAAAGGTTTTCCTCATCTTCATCAACGAATGAATGTTCCCCTATTTTATTTGTGTGCTATGTCTGTTCTATAGGGTTGCTTACCTCGGGTTGTTTTGTATCTTCAGGGAATGTCATTTCAATGTCAAGGGGGTCCAAAGCATGGTTTGAAAATGAAGTTGGTGCTTGGTGTTCTTCAGACTTGTTTGTGTCTTTTTCAATTGATGTCCCTAAATTCCCTAGAAATTGAGTGATTTCTACCTCATAAATTTTGAAAAATTGTTCTGTAAGGCATTCCAATGATGGATGGGTATCTTCCTGAGTGTTTTCTTGTGGGATTTGTTCTGTTTGTTCAATTTATTTAATATCTTCCTTTGACCGATGCTCTGTCTATATCATTTTCTGGGTTTCTCTAGGATATTATGTCTATATCATTTCATGTTTTTCTCTAAGATTTTCTATCCTTTTGCTTCTTCTTTTCTTCTCAATAGGGGTTTTAGGGACATCAATTGTCCTTTTTATCTTTTTCTTTGAAGTTTCTAAGAATGAGGATTGATTTTATTCTAGTGGGATGGGATCTTCCTCATTCTTCAGCAGAGGTAATGGAAATTCCACTTGGGTATTGTCTCTTCCTTCCTCGGTTGTCTCAATTTCACGTTGGGGTAATGGAACTTCCATTTGGGTGGTGTCTCCCCCTTCTTGTGTTGTCTCAATTCATTGTGGTGGGTTTTCATGATGAAATTTGGGTTGTTCCAGTTGTAGAGGCCTATTGGCCTTGATTATATCACTCCAAGTTATTTGATTTTGGCTCAGGGCCCTGTTTACTATTATCTTCACTAGTCGATGGTGACTAATTATAGTAACAGGATCTTTATCCTTTTATGTTCTTATAGCAACCTCATGTAACATGGCATTTAGAAAAAATCATAAATTGATTAATAACCATTGTTTGAGTGCTACTAACAATTTTAGGTGGTGTGTTCGGATCACATCTCACCTCCCATCGCAAGTGATATACCTTTGTATCACTCCAGCCAAATCCTTCCATGGCTCACTAAGAGTGTTAGGGTTGAGTCCCTTTCCCTTTTTATCTAGTTCTTCTCCAGGATCTACAAAAGATTCCACAACCTCCTTGACCATTGTATACCTCCCAGTCCACTGTATGGCTATGTTGGGGAGGCTTGTAACCTCTTCTACGATTTCCTCAGTGACTGAAATTTGTATATCTTCAATGATGGAGAATCCTCCCTGCAAGTTCTGGAAACATTCAAGTGTGATGTTCGTGTCATATCCTTGCAATCATTTGAAGTACTTTGTCCACCCCAGATGATGTAAGAGTTTTATTACCTTCTTAGTTACCTATAGTAATGTGGGTTCCTAGTGCATAGTTCATCCATCCATGTTTTATGTGAGCAAGTGAGGACCACTATCGTTCTTCCCTGCATCTTAACTCAAGAAGATTTTGAAACAATATAAATAAGAAATATAGAAAAACACTGTGTATATAAAAAAATGTGATTTTTTCACATTTACTGCACTCATTGTAATCTATCGGTAAATGTGTCAAGTATTTCCCACCCCATAAATGGAAAGGTCAACCTCAACCGTCAAAATGTACGAGTGTAATAATGGTAGATAGTTTATGTGAGGTGTGATTACTATGTCGTCATCATCGCTGGAAAGAAAAACATTAATAACCTTTCAAAAATCACTTTAGTGGTAATTATGAACAATCATCACTTTGTGTGGGAAATTCAAATTGACATACCTATGTTAAAAACCATTTGAGGAAAAAGATTCTGAATAATTTTAAATTTGTTCACGGGTTTTAAAATGTTCCACATATCATAATATTGTTACTTTCCCTTGTTTATTGGATGTAACCAGAATGATAGCCTCATTGTTTAGAAAAGGAAATCTAAGAACACAGTAAAACTTGGTGTATTTAAGGTAAACTTTGATACCATAGGAAGAGCCACCGCTGCCAGCAGGCGTCCATAGCCTCGACAGGGTTTCCTTTTAACCCATAGATGAGCCTGTATCCTTAATAAATAGTTTGAATTGTCTTTTCCCAAGAATACCATTATCCTATTTTGGTAGCCAGATGATGATAATGCCACTCACTAGATCATAACCTAAGTGAACAAGTCAACTCGTGATGAGACCTCTTTTCCTTTGATGAAAAAAATGCCAAAGGCCATTTCCCTGGTGTGGTATCCATAGTGGGAATGCCACTTATGTTATTATATGATGATCGTGGTAGTTTGGCTCATGATGAGACCCCTTATCCTTTGTGGGAGAAGTTTATTACTTTGTTAAAAACTTTATTTTATTATCATTATTATTATTTTATTTATTTATTTATTTTTGAGGCTCGATCAAGTGAGGCTCATCTACTCCTTAAGAGTGAGTGATGGTGTAAGAAGTGTAAGAATTCCATGTAAGAATGTGTTTGAGATTCCTTATTATGATATGAAAGAAATTATCATTCAAGTATATGTAGATATATAGGGGAAATAAATGAATTTTGGTGGTCAATGAATTGTGAACAAATTTTAAGATGATTTGGAGAAATTAATACAAAAATAGTTCGCTAAGGTATGTTAAATGATCCACACAAAATGAAAAATAAGAACTAGTGCTGATGAAAATGGATTAGTGAAGGTCATACCCAAGGGAGTGACTGACCTAATAATGGCATGCTTTGTTCAAAAAGAATCATGACTTTTGAGAAAAAGGAACAACAATAAGAAAAGCGTAGAAGGAACAACAATTGTTCCTTTTGAATGAACATCACTATCAAAAAAGGAACAACATGCACTATAAAGGGAACAATAGTGTGATAGAAGGAATGGAAATTTTTATTTCGAATGGACAATATTACCTATGAAGGGAACAACAATCGCACAAAGTTGACAGCAATTGTTCTTTTCAAAGGAACAACAATCGTATGCAAAGGAATCAACAATCATGTGAAGGTGACAATAGTTGTTCTTTTCAAAGGAACAATAATCGTTTCATTGTTCTTTTCAAAGGAACAATGATGTTCAATTTTTTACCCATCTAATTAAGTGATTGGAAAACTCGCACAAACATTTTTGTTTTAGTGAATCTATGATTGATTAGTCAACAACTAAATTCATTCAATTTCTATGGGTAAGTTTATTCAATAATCAAAGTATTGGATGGTATGTTAGTATCATGTAGAGATGTTTATCTTCTTCTGAAAAAAGGCTTTATATTTACTGGATTTTTCCAAAGTAAGATAGAATAAAGGAACAAAAAAGAGTGTTAATTATATTTATTATAGTTGTCTTTTCTAGTTTTTATTTTCTCAAGTGACTTTCCTAAAAACTAAAAACTAAAAACTCAATCAAATATGTAAAGAAAGATATATAAAATATGTACAGTGCTAATAAAAATCATCATTTATGAAGTTGAAGATACCGGGTTACCTTCCCAGCCAACTAAAATCTAAATAGTAGGGTCCTTACTTACTTCTTGGAAGAAGGATTCTTTTGAAAGGGGTTGATGGTAGAGTCGTAGCCGATGTCAATTATCAGAAAAGGAGAACCATATCCATCGATGGTAACTAAAGTGACAATGTCATTATTGTGAACTTCATTGATTTCATATGATCCCAGCCACCTTGTCTATAATTTTCAAGGAAAATCCTAAAATTTGGATTCATAGAGAAGTGCCCAATCACATTTCTGGAAGGATTTCTTCTTGATATGTTTATTGTTCCAGCTAGCTCTCTACTACTGAATAAAATCTGTGCAATATAGGGAAGACATGCATGCTTCATCTAACTCATTGAGCTATTGTAGGCAATGTTTATGTGCCTCTGTAAGATCCAATCCAATCTCTTGGGCCATCCTTAGAGTCTTGATCTTAAACTCAATTGGAAAGATAGGTTCTTCAGCATAGACTAAATGATAAGGAGAGTAGCTAGTGGTGTTACACCACAATGTACAATAATCCCATAAGGTATTTGAAAGCTCAACTACCCAATTATGACAGTTTGTTGAGACTGTTTTTGTCAAAATGGCCTCCAAGACTTTACTGGTACTTTCTACTTGCTCGTTTTCCTGTGGTTGGTATGGGGAAGTAAATCTATGTTCAATATGATAATTATTTAGGGTGGTCGTGATTATATGGGCTATAAATTGTGACCCTCCATCAGTGATTACTTCCCTCGGTAATCCGTAGTATACAAATAATTTGAAAAGAAATTTAATGACTACTTCCTCTGTTGCGTTTGACAAGGCTTCTGCCTCTACCCATTTGTTCATGTAGTCTACTACAAATAGTATATAGGCCTTATGATTTGAATTCAGGTTGAAGGGGCCAATGGAGTCTAGTGCCCATCTCTCGAAAGGTTTTGAGACTATTTGTGCTTGCAGGGGCATTTCATCAGCTTGGCCTAGTCAACCCATCCTTTGACAAATGTCGCAGGTCTGGACATATTTATTTGCGTCTTTGAATATTGAGGGCTAATAATAGCCCATTTGTAAAATATTATGCCCATTCCTTCAGTCTACAAAATTTATGCCATAGGGCTCATCATGACCTACCTTCAGTATTTCATAGATTTCATCATCTCTTACACATATTCGGATCTAGAGATCAGCCCCTGTGTGGAAAAGATATCCACCAATCTAGGTGAATCATGCACTGCATTGGACGATCAATTTCCTTTCCCTTAATGATAGGTGTGTTGGTAGTTTCCCAGTTGCCAGATAATTTTCCACATCAGTGTACCAAGGTGGATTAGTAGTGACAACAAATAGATGTTCATGTGTAAATTGGTCTTCACATGTCAAAGAATCATATGTTTTGGGTACGTGAGACAGGAAGTCTACAACAAGATTTTTTCTTCTGGGTCTATCCTTGATGGTGATCTCGAATTCTTGCAACACTAATAACCACCAAGTAACTCGTCCATTAGTAATAGGTTTATTAGCTAAATATTAAATAGAATAATGATAAGTATACAGAAAAATTGGATCGTCGGTTATATAATGATGAAATTTTTTAATAGCATATATAATGGCTAAGAATTATTTTTCTGTTACTATATAATTTAATTCAGTAGGGGTAAGATTTTTTCTAATAAAATAAATAGCATAAGGTTTATTGTCTTCTTCCTGTCCAAGGAAAGCACCTATGGCAATATCTGATGCATTTATAGAGTTGTGGAATGGTATTTTCCAGTTTGGTCCTCTCAGCACTAGTGTTGTCGAAATGAGATTTTTGAGTCCTACAAATGCCACATCACACTTATCAACCCACTGAAATTCCACATTACCAGTTAAAGCATTTAAAGGTGCAACAGTTCTTGCAAAATTGTCCATGAATCTGCGATAGTATCCTGAAGCGCCAAGGAAACTATGTAACTTAGTTTGTGTACATGGTGTAGGAAGATTAAGGATTACCTCTATTTTTGTTGGGTCTACCCTCATTCCATTTGAATAAATATAATTCCCTAGTACTACACCTCTAGTCATCATCATATGACATTCTTCATGACTCAAACATAACCTGGTAGCAATGCATCATTCCAGTACCTTCTCCAGATTTCTTAGATCTTGATCAAGGTCATCGCCATAAGGGGTGAAATCATCCATGTAAAGTTCAAGCCCTTCATTAATCAGATCAGAAAATATGCTCAGAATAGCCCTCTAGAATGTAGTTGGAGCATTACATAATCCAAAGGGAAATACTCTTTTTGCAAAGGTACGTCAGGGACATGTTAATGTAGTTGTATCTTGATCTTCTGGGGCAATCTGGATCTGATTATAGCCACTAAAACCATTTAGGAAGGATAAAAAATTCTTCCCTTCTAGAGTATCAAGGACCTGATCAATAAAAGGTAGGGGGAAGTGGTCCTTCTAGGTATCTTTATTGAGTTCTCTGTAGTCTACATAGATTCACCATTTCCCATTCTTCTTGGGAACGATCACTAGTGGAGAAACCCACCGACTATTTGAAATAGGATATATAAAATCTACATCCAACAGTTTTTGTAATTCTTTTTTAACAACATCATTGAGGTGGGGATTCAATATTATTTGGGGTTATCGGATGGGCTAGGAATATTTATCCATATAAATATGATGTGTGCAGAGTTGCGGATCAATGCCCTTCATGTTAGGATATTCCCAGGAAAAAACCTGCTAATATTTAGAAAGGATCTAAATCAATTTGTGTTGTTGTTGCTCATTTAAATTAGCATTAATATTCAAAAACCTCCCTAGTGCAATATCAACTGATATTTTGTTATGGACAGTGGTAGTGGGGATTTGTTGTTCCATCAATTCTTCCAGTAGATCTTCATGTGCTTCACTATCTAGAACAACTTTTAGCATTTGACATGTTGGGTTACTTATAATGGTTGGGATATTAATGAAGATATTGATAAAATCATCTTCTAGTTGGTTATTGAGTCTAAGATCTTCTTCCAGTGTGAGAGGGGATCGTAGATCCTTTTCTGGATATCTAGGTGGTGACAACTGTGGATGTATGATAGACAGGCTTGGTTTAGCTAGAGGATACAAGATGAGGTTCTTTGTAACACCTCCTCTAGAAGTTTTCATGTTGCCCATGCAACATCCTATGTATGCATATGTTGTTGTGAGCCATGGTCTTACCAGTATTAATGGATGTCCATCGATTCCACTTCTTGGGTTGATAATGAGGAAATCAATTGGATATTCCCAAGAGTCGAATGAAATTGCTATATCCTGTAATGTGACGACTAGTTTAACCACTGATCGATCAATGAATTGTAACATAATTGGGGTAGGTTCAAAGGAGGTGAAACCCAAGGTGTCGCAAGTCTCAATGGTGAGGACATTAATGGTTTCCCCCAAATCCACTAGTGTATTTGGAAAAGAACAACCCTGTATCTGAACTGTTACTATGGGATTCCCTGGGTCTGCATATTTGATTAGTTCTTGTCTACCTAAAATGAGATCAGACAAAACTCCTACCATGTGAACATTTGATGATTAATTTTTAACTTTCCTAACATGCTTCTTCCCACATAATTCCTTCATTTTATTTGCATAAATTGGGATGTCTTGCAGAGCCTGCAGGAGTGGGATCTTAACATATAGATTCTTGAGTTCCCCTATGATGTCAAAGTTAGGATACACAATGGGTTTTTCTATCATAAACCTTTCATGGAATGGGGGAGGACGATTTACATCCTCCTCAAGATTTTGATGTTCGACTGTGTTTCCTCCCTACTATGCTTCTTCCATTATGACCACAGTTGAGGGTGTTATTAATGGTTGTATATTATTTTCATTCTCCTACTCTTGGTGGATGTTAATTTATTCAGGAGAAATTATGCACCTGACCTCAACCGAAGTTCATTGCACCCTACCGAATTGATTTCCCCATCGACATTCTCAATAATCTGCACAATTTGGGTTGGTTTATTATTAGGATTTGGGTGGGGTTGAGCTGGTAATTGAGGGCGCAATTGTGGTTGAGGTTTCTGGGGTAATTTGAGTGGAGCTTGCAAAGTGGGTTGAGTTTGAAGGGCCATCCCCATGGGTTGATTGGTCATTCTCATGGGGAGATTTCAATTTTGGTTCCAATTGGAGTTTTGGGTAGCTGTTTTGGACCACTGTGAACGATAGGGGTTGTTGTTTGAATTTTTTCAATATGAGGTAGGGTATTGCGAGATAAGCCATGTGGAATTTGCAGATGGTTGATACTGCCAAGTGGGATTTGCAGTTGGTTGATTTGGCCAAGTGGGATTTGCAACTGGATATTGCTAGGACTGCCAGGTGGAGTTAGCAAATGGTTGGCCCTGCCGTGTGTTTCCAGAATTTTGCTACTGATTATACTGCCCAGAAAATAAAAAAAAGGGATCTTGTAGTGTACCTAGAGGTTGGGCCTACCATTGGCGACACTGAGACATCAGATATAATGGTTATGTTTCCTCTTTTTCTTCTCTAAAGACAACTGTTAGTCCTGGGAGAAATGGAAATTTCTATGTTGTGTGATCTTTGGCACAAATGGTGCAAATCCGAACCACATCCAAAGGACATTCCCTCAGACCATGTTTTTTTCTACATCAGTGGAAAAATATGGCCAAGGTCTATTATGCTTTTGCTTGTTTCTTTTTAGCCCACAAGACATCCAATTGTGTAGTCAAAGTGCTTAGAATGTCAGTTTAGAAATTTTCTAAGAGATTACTGAATTCTTCTCGGGTAACTCCTATGATTGTAATATTTCTATTTTGGGTTAGGGGAGTCTACATCTATTACACATGATTTTGGTCATCTTGGTGATGTACTGACAATAGTGTACTCAGGCTCTCAATAAGAACTTTCTCCTGAGAAAAGTGGCATTTATCTCCTTCCAGCAAACATATTTTCAATGTGAGTTCGTAGGCTGCATATGGCCTAGGGTGAGAGAATGACCCATTCTCACAGGCCACCTTCATCTAGGGTGTGAACCTCTCACGGGTTTCTCTATACATAGGGTGAGAACTTGTTTTTGAACTTGGAAAAGAGAAGAAGTCTCGAGGGTTCCAGAAGGGAATCTTCTAGAAAATGGGTTGGCATTCGTATGGTTGTCATTTTACTGGCTTCCCTGATTTGGTGGGATTATTCTCATCCATGTAACCATCTCACCCTCTCCTATATATTGAAAGGATTCTTATGGAAAAGGTTAAGAAAGATTAATTGAAGAATTGGTGAAGGAATTGTGTGAAGAACCCTGCTTGAACAGAAGTTTGGAGACTCTAGTAGGTCTATCAAGAGGAATTGGATATTCTTCATGCAAGTACAGAGAAAGTGTGTGTGTTGGAACCAAGATTCATCGAAAGGAAGCTTGCAACATCAAGGCGATCAGGTTGTATATTCTACTTTCAATTAATATGATACAGTGACATGTCCTTTTCCCATAAAGACATTCTTACTTTATTGTGTAATTCCTTGATCATACGCATAAGTTAACTATTGAATACATTGCGCTACCTTCACTTGGGTTGGTTTGTGTCATCTTGGTCTTGACCTCATGAGAGCACCAGAGCAAAGCGGGAGAAACAAAGACTTAAGGAAGTGATACAAAGGTATGTCACGTGTTCCTCCTTACTAGCTAATTCAATGGTCGTAACTTAGGGAAAGAGTCATGTTCTATCATGTTTTGTTCTAGATCCAGGTGGATCTAGGGAGATCTATTAGTGTCCTCACCTACTGATTAGTCTGATAACAACATCCCTGATCTAGTCTGTGTACTTCCACGTGAGCACCTTACGCACAATTTAATAATGTTATCATAGGTTTCTTGATAAATATCACCCTTCCTCATTAAATTCAATGTTTCTACCCATTCATCCTTCATTCCTTTTGTCAAAGTGGCTTTGAGTACCTCACCTGGTAATGTACCATAAGGAGATCTTTGTAAATTGTATTGAAACCTTACAACATAGTCTTCTAATGTCTCATTTTCCTTTGCAGTCATTTAAAAGATTTCATCTTTTAGTTCCCTGGTTCTACAATAATCCTGATATTTTGTCAAGAAAGATTATTTCATTTCATCCCATGAGTTTATAGTTCCCCCTCCTAATCTCATAAACCAGTGCCAAGATACTCCTTTCAAAGTGGAAGGGAACAACTTTAGTTTTTGGGGTTCAAAGGTGTAGTCATAACCCCTACATAGGACATCAAATTAGAATAAGAATGCATCTGGGTCCTCTCAAATTAATCCATGAAAGGTTGGAATATTATGTAAGGGGATTTCTTTCATTGGGGCATTGGCAACTGGATCAATTATTATATATTCCAAAGTGGAAGTTTGGGCTCGTGGTTGATTTGGTTGCGCCATTTGATCGAAGATATGCCAATAATCTTTAGGAATTTCTTGGCCTGGGTGTTCTATTCGGGGTGATTGATTACTTGATCCCCCAGGGGATTTGATTGCACTATCTCTATCTGGGTTTTTAGGTATGCCCTCTCTTATCACAGGAGATCCAGGATCATGTGGTGGTGATGGGTTTACCTTAGAATCCTCACTGGTATCTCCTTCTCCTTCCTCCAGATTACAAGAGTTTCCCTTGTCTAAAGGGTTGAGAGATGGAAGATCTGTATCTTGAAAACTTTGTTCAGTCCCTTCAGTTATGCTATGAACCTCGGCATGGACTGTAGTTGGTGAATATTTTGCTTGAGGGATTTGGGTAGAACCTCTCCTGGGTCAAACTGAAGCTTGAGATTCATATTTTTGGATGATGTTGTCTATGAAAGTGCTTCTTCCAGAGAGCCCTGAGCCCTGGGATTTTGTAGTTTTTGGTGGGGGTTTTGTTTTTTCAGGTTCTTTCTTCTTAGTCATACATACTTCACACAAAATTATAAGCACCTATATAACCTCTATATATCAACTGGAGGTAGGCACTGGTATAAGCATTTTACTTATTGCCGACCTAGGTTCTTACCTTCCGTTTTCAATACCTCATCCTCCAAAGACACAACCTATGCTATCTTTGACACTCTCCCCAATAACGACACCAAAATATTGGGCTCTAAAGATGTCCTAAAAACAACCTTATTTTAGCATTAATTTATCAACTCGAGGATTTGTCTTTTATTTCAAGAATATCAGCAAATTCTATCCAGATAGATGTAGAGGCTAAAATCATGTAGTTAAAGAAAATATGAGTTTATCAACAGTCAAGTTCCTCACACATTCATTAAAACCCTGAAACTAAGATCCTAGTTAACATAATTGAAATTTGATCTAAAATCTGATCTATAACATGTTGTAAATTAAAGACATTAATTGAATTTCCGAATTGATCTAATTAAGAAACAGTAATTGAATATATGAAAATCTTGATAAACTAATCTATCGATAATTATTTAACTTGCTGGAAAGAAATAACTAAGTTCTGTAAATTGAGAAATAACAACAAATGAAAGAAAACAAATGCTAATTTAAGAGAAAAGGAACAACAAATGCTAATTTAAGCGAAAGGGACATCAAATGCTAACTTAAGCAAAAGTATAAACAAATGCTAATTTAAATGAAAGGAACAACGCGTGTGAAAATGAAAGGAACTGTCAAGTAGTAAACTACAACAATGGAAATTGGAACAACAATCGATAACATTCAAATGAAGCACCTATCCTCTGTAAGAAAACGACATAAAATCATTAACACACTTATGCATTTATATTAACTATTGCAAAAGAGATTTAAATCACAGAACATAAATCAAACTGATTGAATTACATATTGAGACAGTATATTCTTTAGATTGGGCCCTCGGTCCTCATAAGAACTACTGCTAGAAACTCAGTATGCAAAAATGATGAAAATGCTCAAAGCTTCTATTAATTCCATAACTAGTAGAACGTTTACAAAAACTTCTTGTACAGAGCAATTCCGAGCTCTGAATGCTTGGATAAAATTCTTATATGATCCTTTCGAGGATTCATTACCCTCTATATATTACAATGATATGGGTAAATTAATCTATCCCGAGGATCGAGAGATCCTTGAGATTGCTTTTACTATTTATAAAGTTTACAAAATAGAGAATCAATATTCCTCGTAAGTGCTTTGTGCCTAATGTCCTCAACCTCCAATAGCATAAATCTTCAAAATCTCCTTAGCTATATTGGGTTTAACAATATTTATCCATTCCTGTAATAAAATCAAACAATTTCAACCATATTTTAGAATTTATCTAATATTACTCAATAATATTTCTAGAAGACATTTTAATCATTTTCTATCCTAATTATTCCTAATTAACATAAAAGTCAATCAAGATTATATCATAAACCATGGGAATAAGGAGGATATTTGTACCTTTTTCACAACTCAAAGGAGGCATAGTAGAATAGGGAAAGAGAAATCGTTAGCAGAAGCCACATTGTCATAGGAAGATATTGTTGAATAGTATGTTCATTAATAATAAATATTGAAGAATTGAAGTATCTTTGAATGATTTTTATATATGTCAGTGAATTACACGAGGAAGCACAGATGGAAAATCAGCTCTGGAAGAGAGGAAAGGAGGAAGATATAGGAATCCCTACATTGATCTACATGACATCTCGCAAAGAATTCAAGGGAAGAGAAATCATCAGAGAAAGAGATACGGAAAGGAATATTAGTAGCATGCAGACAGGGGGAGACATATCGATAGGGGGAATTATTGTTCTTCCCATAATGTCATCAGAGAGAAAGAACAGAGGGATGGAGACTGAGAGAAAGATCATAATCATGAAGATAGTGAGAGAATCCCCAAAGAGAGATACCATTTTCCATTGATGTCAAAATGGGAGAGATAAGAGAAATGACATGGAGACATGGGGAGTGATGGTCACAAGGGAAGCATGGGCATGAGTATGCATATGAGCATGAGTGTGGCCATCAATTCATGCCATTAGTGTTTCCATTAATGCCAAAGATGGATATTGTTGGACAATTGGTTTTCATTGATGTCAACCCTTGGGGATTGATGGAAACCCTTGGAGAAGTTTGGAAGACCTAGAGATGTGATCCAATCAACCCTTGGAGAAGTCTAAAATCCCCATAGACGTAGATGAGATCATTGAAAAATTGGTTTATCATTGGACAATTGGTTTTCATTTGTATGGTTGAGATTTTCATTAATTTTATTGATGTCATCCCTATAAGAAGTCCAATAGACGTGTGTAATCAACAAAGTCTACAAGAAGCCTCAAAGGTGTGGTTTTGGAACCCAAATTTGTTTGATTAATTTGAACATGAAGAAAAATATAAATGTGGGTAACATACTCATGAATGGATCATTCTCATCATGTCATTTCCAACGGTAGGTGGTATGCCATGCAGTTCCTTACAGTTGAGGATTTATGGCCTCATGAAGTTGCAATCCACGAAGAATGGTTAAGAATCCCTAACCAATTACAAAGTCATTAATCAAAGGAAAAGTGGTTGTAAAAAAAAACTACATGTTGACCCTAAAATTAAGAAAAAGGGTAAAACCATTATGGATGAGGTAGTGAGGATGAGATAATGTAAAGGTGATGTTTTTTCCAAGTTGCAACAAGGCATGATGATGAAACAAGGTTGCTACATGATTAAAGGTATGTCTATATGCATATTTTGAAGGTTATATATTGGAGATGGTATGGTATACATTGAGGTATATTTTGGTAATGTCATGGTGCATGGTTTATGGGATATATTTTGGTATATGGTTGAGGCATATCATGAGTGATATGGCACATGTTTGAGGTACATAGCTTATGGATGTCGGCACATGTTTGGTACATGGTTTGGATGCATATCTTGATGATGTTATGGTACATGCTTGGTGATGTTAATACATTATTGGTACACATTTGGAACATGTTATTGGCACATGGTGTATATAGGCATATCATTGATGTTGGTACACCTTGGATGTTATGGTATGTGAGACACATTTTTTGGTATTTGGTTGAGATACATCATTGATGGTATGGTACAAGTTTTAGGGCATTGTTGATGCACTTGGTATTGTACATGTGTTGGTATAGGTTGATGCACTTTTTTTATGGTACATGGTTGATTCTTGGTATGGTAAAGGTTGATGCATGGTATGGTATATGGTTGATGCATGGTATGGGTTTGGTACATGGTATGGTATAGACACATATCATGTGATGGTTTGTTGGTGATATTGGTACATGCTTGGTAGAGGCATGTGTTGGTGATGTTGAGCATATGGTTGAGAATTTTTATTGGTGATATTGGATCTATTTTCATTTATGCAGAGTATCAACGATGGTGACAAGGTGATAGTGTTAGGTTGGTAGTGACAGGTTGATGTGATAGTGGCAAGGATAGTGACAGTGGCAGTGACAATGGAAGTGATTGTGGTAGCGACAATTTGGTATACACTTATATCTAAAGGAGATAGGATGGGGCAAGGAAATTGGATTTTATCCTCCTTTCAGTTGCAGTTGGAGAATTCAGGGAGTTGGAGATTCCTTCAGGTTGGAGCCTGTAAACTAGGGGGTTGGAGCCTCCTTCCAATAGTAGCTGGTAAATAAGGGAGTTGTAGCTTCCTTCAAGTTGGAACCTATAAATAGGGTGTTGGACCCTCCTTCTAGTTGTAGCTGGATAATTGAGAATTTTGTGCTTCCAATGAATGCATTCTTAACAATATATAAGAAATAATTATGTGGTTTTCTCCCATTTGGGTTTCAACATAAATTATGGTGTATTGTGTATTTGATGTGATGTTTTTTATGATTATATTCTCATGATATATTGAATTAAATCATAGATGATACATTGATTTTATACTTCTGATAAAAATGAAGTTTATATATTTTTGTTAAAAGTGATAAAAGTTCTCATACTGATTCACACACCCCCTCTCAATATTCCAACATTAGTCTTCCACTAAAGAGGGATATTCAACATCACATTGTTCTAATCCCATGATCATATTTACCTAATCAGGCATCCTATAGGATGACTCCTACACAACATGCAGATCTTAAATGATAAGTGACAAAATTTATAAAGAAAGGTTTGGTAAGAGAAATCATGATTCCATGTGTTGTACGAACATTGTTGGCTCCCAAAAAGGATAATACATGGAGGATTTGCACAGATAGCAAAGAAAACAATAAAATTTCCATCACATATCAGTTTCCTCTACTGCACTTGGATGACATGATGGATGTTCTAGCCGGAGATAAATATTTTAGTAAGATTGATTTACGAAGTGGATACCACTAGATCCATATTCGCAAAGGGAATGAATGGAAAAATGAATTCAAGACCAGGGATGGAATATATGAATGGATGGTGATGCCATTCAGGTTGTCCAATCCACATAGTAATTTCATGTGGTTGATGAATATTGTGATTCAACTTTATATTGGTAAGTTTGTTGTTGTTTAATTTGATGACATCCTAGCTTTCAATAACTACAAAGATCATTTGTGGCATTTACAAATTATATTGGATGCATTGAGAAAACATCAACTTTATGCAAACCTGAAGAAATGTAGGTTCTTGCAAGAAAGTTTGGTATTTATGGATTTTTTCATCTTGACAAAAGGAGTCAACATGGATTCAAAGAATGTTACAGAAATTTTGGAGTGGCCTAGTCCAACAATGAATGATGATTTAATGGGCAAGCTACAACAAATCCTATGTTGTTCATTAATCCATTAATGAATGGAAGCTATGATCCTCAAAACCTACAATATTTTCAAGCAAGAAGATAACAAAGAAGTGGGAAAACAAAGAATACAATATGATAACAACTCTCATGAATCTTTAATGGCATAAAATGTCATTACAAACAAGCCCTCATGCTTACAAATGAGTAACTAAAATTGTTCCTACTCTCTCAAGCCCCTTTTGGCTCATGAATCCAACCCTCCTCTCCTTTTCATTTTGTACAATGAATATGTATCCATATATTTCCTTTACATATCAACCATTCTAAATCCAACCCATTTCCAAAAATAGAAACAACTACAAACAAAAAATGACACATTTTAACTGATTTCGTCCTTTTCAGGAGGCAAAATTATGAAACATAGGATTCCAAATTCCAATTATAATTATCAAACTATAAAATACCTGTAAAATATGAGAATGGTTTTTGCATATAATCTCTTTATAAAGAAAAACCTCTCTTGGTTTCTTGAAATTCATCTCCAGTTGGCTGGAATACATGTCGCAAAAACATGTCTCAAACAGGAAATCATGAAAACTGAAAACAAAGGGCTCAAACATTATTTTGAATCTCCCAATCCATGACACCTGTGTGAATAATGAAAGAGTTTAATATTCATGGGTTTGTCATTAACAATAAACTCCTTTTTATTTTGTAAATTCATCTTGGTTCACCTAGAAATCCTCTTGGAAGTTAGCTAGTCAAAAATACCAGTTCAATAGTCTAGAACAGAGTTTCCGCAACACAATATGTAGCGCCAGACGCTACGAAATGTCTTGTAGCTATCTGATTTGTGTAGTTTGAGCTAAAAATACCGAAAAACCTTTTCCAAAGGAATATAAGACTATAGAAGCCTCCAAATAGGGTGTGTGAATGAAAAATCGGGTATAAACATAATACTTCCCACCATAACTTCAAAATGCAAGGATAACCACCTTCAAAATTTAGATTCTTTCAGCCACTTCATTTCACCTCCCAAGTCGGTTACTTATTTTGGTTGCATCTAGAGATAACACAATGAGATTTATTTGGGATAATTCATCTTTGAAAGGTTGCAAGTCCAACTTAAGTTTCCTGATATGAGATTGTAAATCTTTGCTCTGTTTGTATAAATTCTTAAGCTACCTATTTGACTTTTTATCTTATGAAAGGGAAAACGATGGTTAATAGATGGAAGAAAACCATCCAAGAAAATGGATATGCAAGGAGGAAGCAACTGCCAAAGTTTTAAGCTAATAATTCACCATCATGCAAGGTCATCACCATGTTAATCAACAAGGATCTTTAGATTTTCAACATAGACAGATTTTAGACTTGGAATAACAATTGAAAATCTAAAAGAGTTCAGTTGATACAGGCCATGTAATCGGAGGATAACAATGTTGATTTTTATACGCAGGTTCCCAGTGATGGAACAGGGGATCTGTATCACAATTCGTAGTAGATTTTGCAGTATAACAACAAGTGCCAAGAAAGAGATAGGCACAATGGCTCTGACAACAGGATTTTCTCAATTGTGATAGAAGAGGATGACAATACTGCAGATAAGTTGAGAATTTGATGATAGAAAAGGTAAAGAGGTATGTTGGGAACGTAGATCCTCAATTCGTAGTGCCTGGGAAAATAAACATAAGCACAACCTTAATTTGATCTTCAACAGAGCTCTAAAAACTTAAGTGGTTCTTGGACACCATGGCTTAACAGTAGATATGCTTCAGATTGTATGAAATCGCCTGCAACAACTCTAACTTCCAATTTCCCTCTATCAGCAAATCTATAGCATATTCCACAACGCCTATCCAAACTAGGAGTTTCTGCAACGCCAAACTAGG
The DNA here is from genome assembly GCA_010110895.2 of Picea sitchensis. Lineage (NCBI taxonomy): Eukaryota > Viridiplantae > Streptophyta > Pinopsida > Pinales > Pinaceae > Picea > Picea sitchensis. The sequence goes on from SNQJ01S0018756.1 coordinate 80,058, forward strand.
AGAAAATTTGAAATCTTTGAGAAAAAAGTTAGACAACCTTAAATGACTAAATCCCAAATTATTTCCTTTAAATCATGGATGAAAAAAACAATGAGATCGATTGAAACAAGCCTCATAAGTGAAATAGTGGTAATGAGTGAAGATGTACTCGATATGCACTACGAAATGTCCTGATGAGATGGAAGCATACTAAAACGAATTTGATTTTACCTTCTAATGGGTAGAGGGATAGAGTGGAGGGGTTTATGCGCATAGTGGAAGTGGTGACATGTAAGGGTAGTGGTGGCATCTAATCTTGTGATGGGATGAAGAAATAAACCAAAGGTATTGACCAACATCAACCTTAACTTATTTGTGCTAAGACTTAAGAAAACCATAAGGAGGAGATCAAAATAAAAACTTAAACAAGGCTAAGGATAACACATAAAAAATATAAGGATGAATTGACCCATAAAAACTACATGTGATAAAACCTATCACCCCCAAACAGATGCGAAAATCAAGATAGTAAATCATAGTTTGGGGAACCTATTATAGAGCATTGTTGGATAGAATCAAAAGTAGTTGGATTTGGATTTACCTCAAGCATAATTTTCCTACAATAGTTTAGTGAATAGATCTATCGGTAAATATCCATTTCAAGTTGTTAACGATATAAATCCTATGGGTGTCCTAGATTTGGTGTACCTACCACTTGGGGATAGGATCAGTGACGATCGAGAAGCATTTGTAGAAAACATTCAATAGTTGCAACAACAGGTGAGTAAAAAACTGTAGTCGAATAATGAACATAACAAAATTATAAAACATGATGACCAATGATACCAGGTATTCAATGAAGGTGATTTGGTGATGGTTTATTTATGGAAAGAATGATTTTCTAGAGAAACCTACCACAAATTGAAGTATAAGAAAATTGGTCCTTGCAAGATTCTCAAAACAATCAATGACAATGCTTATAAAGTCGATTTACCATATGATATCGATATATCCCAAGTGCTTGACGTTTCTAATTTGTATATCCTCCATGGGGACGATCTGGGTGATGACAATGAGGCAAAGGTGGATTGGAAACACGTCATTCCAAGCAAGAAAAAATAAAAAATTGTGCATATTTTAGATAAGAAGACCCTTCATACTCGACAACGCCAATAGAACCGATATTTGGTCCAGTGGGAAGGCCTAACACTACCAGAGAGTACATGGATTATAGAGTGGGACTTGTTGAACTTAGAACCTGGTAAGTGGCAATAGGTTGAAGATAGTAACTTGCCGTAGCTATGTTCTTTTCAACTAGAGGAGAATGATGCACGAATTTTCTGAGGGTCATAACTTTTGACTCAATTATCCGTTTGGGTTGAAATTTTAAGGGATTTGTGTATTGAAGAGTTCACTATCTTGTTGATATAAACCATGAGATTGGACATCGTTTCGACACTTTTTTGGGGCTAAATTCCTTCATATAATGCCTCAAATTGGGGTTTTAGTGTTTTTACGGGAATTTTTAAATTTTTAATTATCATTTATCTCTTATTTTATGAACTTAATTAGGAAATTGAGTTTACAAATAGTATCTCTCTATTTATCTCTTAGTTATTGGTCAATTTTAGAGTCATCCTAGAATTTCCTAAAATCAGTTGTTTTTCTAAAATTAGTTGTTTTCTAAAATCTCATATAGTAGTTATAAGGGGTTGAACTTCCACTGTAATAGTTAAGATGGATAAGGAATAAAAGAAAGTTATTTTCCATTCTCGTGTGTTTAAATGGTTTTTAGATCTTGTGAATGAATCCAAGTTTATTGGTTACATCAACAATCATTAAGTATTTTTTTGATATATAGACTTTTAAATAGAAAATCATTATGTGTGTGTGTGTGTGTGTGTGTGTGTGTGTGTGTGTGATTGTGTGTGATGGCCAAGCTAGACACCAAATTGGTGTATGATAATCCCTCCTCCCATCGATTTGACTCGTAAAGTCTGTGGAGGTATACATACCATACCCCCCTTTGGATTTGAAATTATGACCTCTTAGAAGGAAACACATGTCCTTAACCATTATATAACATTTCTTATATATAATTATTTGATTTCCATATAAAAAAATTATTCAAAATCTAAAGAATTTTAAAAAATTAAATAATAAATATTTCTATTTCAAATTATTTTAATTTTATAATATCTTCTCTAGTAAAAATTGGTGTTAAATAAATTGTTAATTATAATATTTTAAAATTATATCATAATTGGTGCTAAATAATTATTAATTATATTCAACAAATTCAATAACACAAAATTTTATTAATCATCATTAATATTTATTTTTGATTTAATGTATATGGACTTTTAAATGGAAGAATATATCCTACATATTACATATATAATTATTTGATTTCCATACAATTTTTACATTCAATAAAAAAAAATGTATTCATTAATTAATAACAACTTCTCGTACTTGACATCAAAATAAATTATTAATTATATTCAACAAATTCAATAATACAAAACTTTATTAATCATGATTAATGATTAATATTTATTTTTTAGTTAATGTCTATGGAATTTTAAAGGGAGAGCATACAATTTCCTACATATTTAATTATTTGATTTCTATATAATTTTTACATTCAATAAACTTTTTGGTTTAGTGATTAATAACAACTTCTCTTACTTCACACTAAAATAAATTGTAAATAAGATATGAAAAAATAATTTGATTTAGTACCCCCGAATGGGGTGTCATTGGAAACATTGTGTGATTGGACAAGGGGGACACCTAGCCACACCTGACCATAGTCCGCACAACATCAAGCCACCGCATAACGCACTCCCACCAAGCATTTAAGCCATGCATTCATTTTATCGTTCAACGTACCCCCACTTTCATCCTCGCACAAAGCCAGTAATGGAAATGGCGCTCCATCTTGTAGAGATGTTTAATGTGATGGGATGGCCTCCTAACCATTCCCATCGCAAGTTGTTGTATTGATGGGTTTTTTTTTGCACCAGTGGAGCCTTTGGCCCATTCGTATCCTCCACCTCTATCTCCTCACAGTCACATTTATGTCTGATATTTTCTTCATCGGTGGTTCGATATTACCCCTTCCCTCCTCCACCATTTCAAGATTCTCAATTTGTTCCACCTATGGTTCATTTTCTTCCCGATTCCGCACTAGTGAGGAAAATCCAAGTGCGGGGCGGCTTGGTACAATGCGAGGGGAAGAGGCTCGCGAGGTCATGGTAGGAAAGATCTTCAGAAATTTCCCTAGGCTCATGTCCATGCCTCCATTCTGGATCCCTAATCCAGGTGGATATCGGTGGCCACCCACCTTTTCCAACTAGCTCAAAACAATTTTCTGGCAAATTTGGTAATTTAATATTTTTAGCAGTTTTTAACTTTCGGGGCTATTTTGAGGGCCCAAATGAAGGTTTTTATAGATTGAGTTTCTAAATGATATCCAAATTAATTATTGAGCCCTAAAAATGAATCTCCTCAATGATACCTTTCCAACGAGCTATCATACGCCTAAAACGGAGATCGTATGCAAAAGTTAAGACCCCGAGAAGTTGATGTACTAACTTACCCAAACGCAACCCACACGACTTTTGGAGCTTCATCTCCTAGGGTTAGGTTTTTGGATGTCTAGGACTTTTGGAATTCCTGTTTATTTTAAAAATTCCTTCAAAGCCTCATTGTAATCATCTTCTTGTGAATGCGAGTAGTCGTCACATCTCTTCTCAGAGATAAGCTGCCACCATTCTATCGAGTCTTTCACTCTATATTTTACAGTCTTTGTACATTTATTTCATTAATAGAAATCATGTATGAATGTATATCTATGTTTATGGTTGCATATCTGATATATTTATATTATATTATTGAATATCTTTGATATCTCTGTGCATTTCTTTATTATATCTCAAATCTCATTTCATGCCGAAAATAATCTGGATCAATGGTATCAGAGTAGGTTGTTCTTGGTCATTTTTTTAGTGCATGTCTCCGACGAGGTCTGAGTATAGAAATTTGGGTCTCGATCTTATCTCTCTTGAGGAAAAACCCTCTCTCACACCCAAGAAACCCTCAATGGTAGAAGAAAAGAAAAACAACGGAGCAGACGATCCTATCAGCCTGTTGCTTGAGAAAATTCTCACGCGACAGAGGGACAAAATGATGGAGAATTTTTCCCACATCCTTCAATGTTTGTCGATAGAAACAGGATCATATTCATCAAGCGACCACTTTGGAGGCACCTCGTCTTTCAAGGTACAAATTAATTTTGATATTCCTATATTTGAAGGACAGGTAGATGCAGAAGCCCTAGACAAATGATTAAATCTACTAGAAGGTTATTTCTCTGTTCACAATTTTTCAACAAAGAAAAAATCACCTTTGCACTCCTTAAAGCTCTCCCTCATGTCAAACATTGGTGGGAAAATTATTGGGAGCAGAGTTCCACATAGGAGTATGAAATATATGGGGTCGATCCCACTTGGGATTTTTTTGTGGATGCGGTAAAGGAGCAATATTACCCTATTGGAAACTATGAGGACCAGTACATGAGATGGACCACACTGCAGCAAGAGAGGGGCCAAGTAGTTCCGGAGTTCACCAATACCTTTCATACCTTCCGCACCAAGTTGGGTATCAAAGACTTCGAACGAAATTTGGTTTTGAAATACCATGGGGCTCTACATAGATACATCCAAACTGAAATGGATTTTCTAGACATCTCATCACTTGGTGTTGCCTATCGATATGCTATAAAAATAGAGCAGAAATTTAAGCACCAGAAAAAATGAGATTTTTGTTCTACAAATCCGCAACAACCAAAGTATGACAAAGACATCCCTAACAAATAGTCTCCTAAAAACCAGTCTAAGCCAAATGAAAAGAAGGGTCATGGGAAGACAAATAAGGACACCGGAAAATGGTGTGATTTCCACAAAATCCCCTGTCACAACACCAATGAATGTCACTCAAAACAGTCATTGGTGGCCGAGATCAAAGACAAGGAGAAGAACCCTGATTCAAAATCTGATTCTGAAAATACTGGTAAAGGATAGATCATTGACGCAAACCCCACTGCTATTTTCACGACCGTAGAAATTCAACCAGAAGAACCAACATATCCTGAAGNTGTTGATAGCGGAAGACAAAAGAACCTCATCTTAGTAGAGGTCATCAAACAATTGGGATTGTCGACAACACCACACCCGCAACCATACAACATCAGGTGGTTTCGCCAAGGACAAGATCTTTGTGTCAGTCAGCAATGTCGATTTTCATATGGCATCCAACCCTTCAAGGATGAGGTATTGTGTGATGTTTCCCCACTATATTTCTGTGATGTTCTCTTGGGCCAACCATATATGTGGAAGCGCCACGTTGTTTATGAGTCTCAACCCTGCATTGTCATTTTTTCTCTAGCGGGTCATCTCTATAGAATACTAGAGGTAGTTCCAACTGTTGTTCCACCTAAAAAGTGCCACAAGGTAGTATCTCATACTCCAAAATTCAACTTCTTCACAATCTGTTCAAAATGGGAACAAAAGGACACTGCAACCACTACAGATTCACCCCAAGCACCTTCTATCCAACATAAGTAGGTTGATAAGGTTGCAACAAAGTGATAAGATTCCTTCTGCACACTTTCCTCTCATGTAGCCCATCTTTTTGAAAAGCCTCAACCTCAACAGGATCGTGACAGACTTCCAAAAACTGAGCAGCGCGATGTCTCCAGAAATGCAAGCAGCTCACCAAGATGCAGATTCAACAAACACTTTTCCCTCTCCCCCGAGAACTAAAAACAATGGAGACCATTTCTTTTTAAGAAGGGATAATTGACCCAGGTGGATATCGGTGGCCACCCACCCTTTTCGACTGGCTCAAAATAGTTTTCTAGCAAATTTGGCAATCTACTATTTTTAGCAGTTTTTAAATTCTGGGGCCATTTTGAGGGCCCAAATGAAGGTTTTTTGAGATTGAGGTTATCAATAATATTTAAATGCATGATTTAGCCCCCAAAATGAATATCCTTGACGATACCTTTCCAACGAGCTATCATACGCCTAAAACGAATATCGTATGCAAAAGTTACGACCCCGGGAAGTTGATGTACTAACTTACCCAAACAGAGCCCACATGACTTTTGGCGCTTTGTCTCCTAGGGTTAGGTTTTTGGATGTCTAGGACTTTTGGAATTCCTGTTTATTGTAAAAAGGCCTTCATAGCCTCATTGTAATCATCTTCTGGCGAATGCGAGTAGCTGTCACATCTCTTCTCAGAGATAAGATGACACCATTCTATCAAGTCTTTCACTCTGTATTTTACAATCTCTATACATTTATTTCATTAATAGAAATCATTTATTACTATATATCTATGTTTATGGTTGCATCTCTGATATATTTTTGTTATATTATTGAATATCAACGATATCTCTATGCATTTCTTTATTATATCTCCGATCTCATTTCATGCCAAAAATAATCTGGATCAGTGGTATCAGAGAAGGTTGTTCTTGGTCATTTTTTTCAGTGCATGTCCCCGACGAGGTCTGAGTATAGCAAGTTGGGTATCGAGATTGTCTCTCTTGAGGACAATCGCTCTCGCACACCCAACAAACCCTCAATGGTGGAAGAAAAGAAAAACGACGGAGCAGACGATCCTATCAGTCTGTTGCTTGAGCAATCTCTCACACAACAGAGGGATGAAATGATGGAGAATTTTTCCCACATCCTTCATTGCCTGCCGATAGCAATAGGTGCATCTTCATCAAGTGGCCACTTTGGAGGCACTGCACCTTTCAAGGTACAAGTTAATTTTGATATTCCTATATTTGAAGGACAGATAGATGCAGAACCCCTAAACAAATGGTTAAATCTGCTAGAAGGTTATTTCTCTGTTCACAAATTTTTCGACAAAGAAAAGATCACCTTCGCACTCCTTAAATCTCTGCCCCATGTCAAACATTGGTGGGAAAATTATTGGGAGCAGAATTCCATAGAGGAGTCTGAAATATATGGGGCTGATCAAACTTGGGATTTTTTTGTAGATGCGGTAAAGGAACAATATTACCCTATTGGCAACTATGAGGACCAATACATGAGATGGACCACACTGTGGCAAGAGAGGGGCCAATCAGTTCTGAAGCTCACCAATACTTTAGATACCTTACACACCAAGAAGGGTATCAGAGACTTCGAATGACATTTGGTTCTAAAATACCGTGGGGCTCTACACAGATACATCCAAACTAAAATGGATTTTATGGACATCTCATCACTCAGTGTTGCCTATCGATATGCTATTAAAATCGTGCAGAAATTTAAGCACTAGAACAAATGGGATTTTGGTTTGGCAAATCCATAACAACCAAAGTATGAAAAAGATGTCCCTAAGAAATAGTCTCCCGAAAACTAGTCCAAGCCACATGAAAAGAAGGGTCACGGGAAGAGAAAGAAGGACACCGAAAAATGGTGTCATTTCCACAAAAGCTCCTGGCACAACACCGATGAATGTCGCTCAAAACAGTCATTGGTGGTTGAGATCAAAGACAAGGAGCCAAACCTTGATTCAGAATCTGATTCTAAAAATACTGGTAAAGGACAGATCATTGATGCAGACCCCACTGCTATTGTCACGACTACATCAATTCAACCAGACGAACCAACAGATCCTGAAGAGGGGGAGCGCCTTTTTCATTCGTAGATGTGGGTGAAGGGGACCCCACTATATTTTATTGTTGATAGTGGAAGCTAGAAGAACCTCATCTTAGAAGAGGTCATCAAACAGTTGGGATTGTCGACAACACCACACCCGCAACCATACAACATCGGGTGGCTTCGCTAAGGATGAGATCTTTGTGTCAGCCAACAATGTCGATTGTCATATGGCATCCATCCCTTCAAGGATGAGGTATTATGTGATGTTTCCCTACTAGATGTTTGTTATTTTCTCTTGGTCCAACCATATATGTGGAAGCACCACATTGTTTATGAGTCTCGACCCTACAATTTCATTGTGATGCAGGAGCATCACCAACTCAGCAAGCGAGCCAACACATCAAGCGGAGATCAGCTGGATAAACAAACCCAAATTTTTGAAGTTCTTTGGGATTGTAGCACAAGTCTTTAATGAAGCCATTTATGAAGGCGCATTGTATATTTTATTGGACCTTGAGCCTTTAAGCTCTCGTCCTTTTGGTAGATAGGAGGCATTTAATCTAGTTAATGCTGGTAGATAGGAGTTAAGTCTAGATTTGATAGTTAGAGTTTGAGAGGGAAAAAGGATATAGACACCCTCATTTTATCATTGTAACATTAGCCAGTATTCAGAAGAGAAGAGCACATAGAGAAAATTGTGAAGAACACCCATGTACAGGCGTTTGAATTAATAGAAGACAATTCTGATTCAAATTCATGGCCGGTGTTGTTTCTCTGTGTATATTGTTTATGTGCTCATGAATATTTGTTTTCTGGTTATGTATTCTCTTTGTATATACTATGCCTATGATTTCAGGTTTCAACCTGAAGTCTGAGAAGGGAGAGAATAAGTTTCAATTGTTTCTCTATCTGAGCCAGGAGATTCCTGCAAGGTGTGCAGTTCAATACATCCGCAAGGAGTGTGTTGATGAAGTCTCAATAGTTTAACTCTTGTTCTCATTCACCCAGAAGTGGAAGTGGGTTGTTGAGGCCATGCAAGGAGTGTGCAGGCTGAAGAAGAAGTCTCAGTTGTGAATCTGAGCAAATGGAATCAAAGACTGTTGCTGCAGGAGTTGCGTAGAGTCGTAGGGATTCAACACTTGAGAGTTGTTGAACGATTGTCGCGAGGAGCGCGTGCAAGCCCCTCTCAAAGAGTTAGAGTGGGAAAGCTCAGGAGGTATAGAACCTTTGTGATATCGTTGGAGAAGAGCATTGGGAGTTTGTGCCGTGAAAGGGTTCAGGCCAGAGTTGCCAGTGCATGCACAAAGATCTCTTTTTCCTAAGAGACTGTTGAAGTTGTGGAAAAGCTCAGAAGGAATAGACCTTTGAAATCACTGAAGGCTAAGTGTAGGGAAGTTGTCATTGGAAGTCGTAGGAAAGCATCGCAGGTTGGCGAGTGAACAAATGAGTCTTGTGGAGTGACACTGCTTTATTTCACAGAATCCTCAAGGGGAGAATGGATGGACGAAATATTTGGAAGAGATTTCATGAAGTTATGAGAGCTGGTAGATCTTCCATAGGTGCAAGGTAGTTACAGCGCAGGCATGGAGAGGATCCAAAGCTCAGGAGGGGCAGCATCGTTGATCCAAGTCGGTCAGGGCCGTTGGATTGTTCACAAGATCGCCTATCGGGACCTCGTGAGAAAAGTGTCCTAAGTTTGGTAAGGAGAGTCGTGAAACTGCGAGGAGGCTGTGATTCATCCATTCGAGTAGGACATGTGGCAGAGATCAAGAGATCTCGCATCTTGGGAGCTCGCAGGGTGAACACCCAAGTGTTTGTTGTTAAAATCTGCGAGACGCGAGGTCTCGAGGCAGCAGACTGGAGAGAGGATCCGGAGCGTCCATATGAGAAGGAAAGGTGGAGGAGATCTAAGGATCTCGTGAACTCGGGAGCTCGCAAAGTGAAAGCACAAGTAGTGAGTATTAAAATTCACAAGGACACGAGGTGCGAGAAAGAGAATAGCCGTTGGATCCGGATCGCAGGAGGACCGTTGGATCCACACGTGGGCTCATGCATCGGAGCCTCGGGAGAAAAGGCTCGAGAACTTGACCTCGTGAGAAGAGAACTCACGAGGGAGCGAGGTAGCGAGAGCGCGGAAGTCTCGAGAGAAGTGATAGGTGTGGACGGTTCAAGTCACACACGCACATCGGAGTTTCGGTACCCTGGGTATCGGAGGTTGTAGAACCAAAAGTTTGGTATTGCGAGTAGCGAGGGAGCGAGTAGCGAAATCCCTCAGGGAAAAGTCAGCGAGTTGACTGACCATCGGGTCTTGGGGATCAAAGGGTGTAGTGTTCAACCTTTGAACTCGCGAAGTCATGAGTTCCGATTCCCCAAGAATTTAAGGAAGTGGATCACGCGAATAAGAGAATCTATGGGTAGGAAGATTCCTGATAGGGAATTGGTAGAACCTTTGAGTTCTGCGGGCTGAGGAGAAGAAGGTCCTGTGTGAGAAGACGTACCCCTAGGTGGTGCGTTTGCATCAGAGTGGTATCAGAGTGAGAAAAAATCTCTTTGCTTTCTGTAGCAGAGAGGAAAGGAAAATTTCACCATGCCACCGAGAAGGGAAAGACAATCACCTGATCCAGAGGATAGGGATGTGAGAAGAAGAGGGAGACAAGCACAAAATCCAGATATGGAAAGGCAGATACGTGATCTCAGAGTGAGATTAGAAGATATGGAAGCAGTGCAGAGACGCACAACCAATGTTGGAGATCTAAGTGACTCCGAAGGCGAAGTTGAAGTTGAACAACAAGGAGAAGTTGCAGTCGAAGATGCAGCCAATCAGTGATTAATCAAATCTATCGCTCGGATGAGTTCGAAGACAAAGATGGACATTCCAGCTTATGAAGGGAGTCTGGATGCAGAAGAGCTGTTGGATTGGATTAGATCTCTTGACACTTACTTTGATTATGAAGATATCGAAGAGGATAAAAAGGTTAGGCATGCTATCACAAAATTGAAGGGACACGCAGCATTATGGTGGGACGAGCTTCAAGCAGATAGACATTCCAAAGGTAAACAAAAGATCAAAAGCTAGGATCGAATGATTGCAAAGATGAAGGCAAATTTCATCCCAAGGGATTATCAGATCACACTGTTCAGGAGAATGGAAAACCTGAGACAGAAGTTAATGACAGTGAAAGAGTATACCGAAGAATTCTACAAGCTCAATATTAGAGCAGGTCATCGGGAGAGTGATGATGAAAAAGTTGCCAGGTATATGAATGGCTTAAGATATGATATCCAGGACGAGATGAGTATGACAACCATCAGAATGGTGGAGGATGTGTATCAGATGGCATTGAAAGCTGAGGAAAAGCTAAGTCGTAAGCCAGGACAGCGAGGCCTAGGTAGGAGCCAACCGAAAGGTAATTCAGTTGCTTAAGATAGGTTCCAAAAATCCAAGGACGACTGGAAGAAGCCTCAGACGAGAAAAAAAAAAGGTGGAAGTTCACAGCGAGGCCAGCACGCTGAACAACAAAGGCAGCAAATAGAACAGAGCAGAGGATACGCTGATAATAATAATTTTCCTCGTACCAGAGGTAGAGGAAGAGGCAGAGGAGGAATCATCACATGCTACACATGTGGGAAGAATGGGCACAAGGCAATTGAATGTCCAGATAGGAAGAAGGATGGAGGAGAAGCTCACATCATTGAGGCACAGAGGTGAGCTGTTGAAGTAGAAGATGCAGAAGATGGAAGGTCGTTGATGATGCGTAAGGTTCTGTTAACACCAGAGAAGGAGGTGGAGGACACATCTCAGAGAAGCTAACTTTTCAGAACCACATGCAAGACCAAAGACAGGAAGTGCAAGGTTATCGTGGACAGTGGAAGCACAAACAATCTCATTTCAACCGAGATGGTGGAGAAACTAGAGCTGGAGACAACTGATCACCTGAGTCCATATAGAGTCTCATGGCTACAGAAGGGACATCAGGTGAGTGTCACTAAACAGTGCTTAGTTGACATCAAGATAGGAGGATACAATGATAAAATACTCTGTGATGTTATACCTATGGATGTATGTCATTTATTGCTAAGAAGACCATGTCAATATGACAAGAACGTAGTTCATGATGGGAAGATGAATACTTATACTTTGGAGAAGAATGGAAGAACACATATGCTACTTCCAATTAAAGAAAAAGAAGTAAAACTAGAACCGAGAAATACTATACTTCTCATGAGTGGGAAAGAACTTCTGGCAGAAGTAAAGAAGAAGGAAGATCCACAATTCTTTGTGGTCAGGAAACCAAAGGTTGTTTTGACCAGCATAAGAGTGGATGATCTGTCGAAGGAGATTCAATAACTGTTGGAAGAGTTCGCTAACATTGTGGTGGACGAATTACCTCATTCATTGCCACCGATGAGGAGTGTGAGTCATCATATAGACCTCATACCAGGAGCCAATTTTCCAAACAAATCTTTGTACAGGTTGACGCCGCAGGAGAATGAAGAGGTTAAAAGACAGGTGCAGGAACTATTGGATAAAGGACTGATCAGGGAAAGCTTAAGTCCGTGTGTTGTTCCAACGGTACTAAGTCCAAAGAAGGATGGAGGTTGGAGAATGTGCACTAATTCCAGAGCCATTAACAAGATAACCATCAGGTACAGGTTTCCATTGCCATGGATGGATGACTTGATGGACTGTTTAAGTGGAGCCAATTTTTTTTCAAAGGTTGATTTGAAAAGCGGATACCATCAGATTCGCATGAGGGAAGGCGATGAGTGGAAGACAGCCTTCAAAACAAACGAAGAGTTGTATGAATGGTTGTTCATGCCATTTGGCTTGATGAATACACTGAGTACATTCATGAGGTTAATAAATGAAGTGATGAAGGAATTCATTGGTAAGTTTGTCATTGTTTATTTAGATGACATATTGATTTTCAGCAAAACAAGAGAAGAACATCTGAAGCATTTAGCTACAGTAATGAAGAAGCTACAGCAAGAGAAGATGTTTGTCAACATGAGGAAATCTTCATTTATGAAGACAAAACTCATTTACTTGGGGTTTGTCATATCGGAAAATGAATTGAAGATGGATCCAAGTAAAGTGGAGGTAATTAAAAATTGGCCATCACAGAGAAATGTTTTCGAGGTGAGAAGTTTTCATGGACTGGCTAGTTTCTACAGAAAATTCATCAGGAATTTCAATGGAATTAGTGCAGAAATGATGGATACTGTCAAGAAAAGACATAAATATTTTCATTGGAATGAAGAGGTAGAGAAGAGATTCAATCTGTTGAAGCGAAAGATCACAAAACAACCGGTTTTGGTGTTGTCGGATTTTATGAAGGTGTTCCAGGTGAAATGTGATGCAAGTGGCTTTGCCATAGGAGCAGTCTTGAACTAGGAGGATAGACCAATTGCATATTTTAGAGAGAAATTGGATGAGGCAAAAGTGAAATACTCCACGTATGAAAAATAATTTTATGCTATCATACAGGCGTTAAAGAAGTGGAGGCACTACTTGATCCCGAAAGAATTTGTTTTGTATAGTGATATTCATGCATTACAGTTTGTGACTCAACAGGAGAAGTTGAATCAGAATAATGCTAAATGGGTAGAGTATATGCATAATTTTACATTTGTAATTAAACACATTTCAGGAACTGCTAACAAAGTGGTTGATGCTTTGAGCAGGAAGTGTTTGTTGCTGCAGGAGTTCCGAGTCAAGACATTGGGTTTTGAAAACCTTAAGGACATGTATGCAGGGGATGCAGATTTTGCAAAGGCATATGAGGCAGCTGAGAATCTAGTTCTTAGAGATAGAAGCTCGTGGATGGATTACATGATCCAGAATGGACTGCTATTCAGAGGAAATCAACTATGTATTCCAAATTGCTCCATGAGGGAGAATCTTCTAAAAGAAAAGGAGAGTGGTGGGTTAGCAGGACATTTTGGCCACGACAAGACATTTGCAAAGATAAGTGAAGCGTACTTTTGGCTAGGAATGTGGTCAGAATTCAAGAAGTTTATTGACAGGTGTATAATTTGCCAGCATTTGAAGGGCAGAAAGCAAAATGCAGGATTCTACCAATCATTACCCATACCTGAGAGGCCTAGGGATGAAATCAGCATGGATTTCGTACTGGGATTTCCTAGGAAGAAAAGAGGACATGATTCAATATTTGTGGTGGTTGACAGGTTTTCCAAAATGGCACATTTTATCCCATGTCAGAAGACCAGCGATGCAACTCATATCGCAAATTTGTTTTTCAAGGAGATTGTTAGACTTCATGGTTTACCCAGAAGCATAGTATCGGACAGGGATACAAAATTCATTGGACATTTCTAGAGGACACTCTGGAAGAAGATGGGGACTAAATTAATGTTAAGTTCTGCCTATCATCCTCAGACAGATGGGCATACGGAGGTGGTGAATAGAAGTCTGGGAGATTTATTAAGAAGCTTGGTGACAGAGCACCACAACAGTTCGGACAATGTGTTGCCACAGGCAGAGTTTGCTTACAATGACTCAGTGAACAGAAGCACAAGAAAAATTCCATTTGAGATTGTATATGGCAGGCATCCAAGAGGAAGAACTGAGGGATTCAGAGAAGATGATGACTAAGAGTGCAAGCGCTGAATAATTTGCAGAGGCGATGGAAGAACTTCACAACAGAGTGAAGAAGCGATTGCTGGAATCAAACCAAGAATATAAGCATAGAGAAGATCAGCATCGGAGACAACTTCAATTCGAAGTTGGTGATCTATTTATAGCACATTTGAGGAAGGAAAGGTTCCCAAGGGGAACATACAACAAGCTAAAAATGAAGAAAATTGGGCCATGCAGAGTCCTAAAGAAATTGGGAGAAAACGCTTATGAGATTGAATTGCCGGATGAGATCAAAATATCTCCGACATTCAATGTCTCATACTTATATCCATATAAGGCTGAAGAAGTAGGAGCTGGAAGTGATGAATAGCCAAAAATCCAGTGGCAGAAGCAGATGTCGATTGCAGAGAAGCCACAGATGGAGCGTATACTTGATAAGAGGGTGAGCAAAAAGACCAGATGAAAGAAATACTTCGAGTATCTGGTCAAATGGAAGAACCATCCAATGGAAGATGCCAGCTGGGAGACTGAGGCAGAGATTCAAAAGCATGGACAGACCATGTAGGAGCTCATGGACAGGATCCCATGAAAGTTTTCAAGCCAAGGAGTATGATGCAGGAGCATCACCAACTCAGCAAGCGAGCCAGCACATCAAGTGGAGATCAGTTGGATAAACAAACCCAAATTTTTGAAGTGATTTGGGATTGTAGCGCAAGTCTTTAATGAAGCCATTTATGAAGGCGCATTGTATATTGTATTGGACCTTGATCCTTTAAGCTCTCGTCCTTTTGGTAGATAGGAGGCATTTAATCTAGTTAATGTTGGTAGATAGGAGTTAAGTCTAGATTTGATAGTTAGAGTTCTAGAGGGAAAATGGATATAGACACCCTCATTGTATCATTGTAACATTAGCCAATATTCAGAAGAGAAGAGCACACAGAGAAAATTGTGAAGAACACCCATGTATAGGCATTTGAATTAATAGAAGATAGTTCTGATTCAAATTCATGGTCGGTGTTGTTTCTCTGTGTATATTGTTTATGTGCTCATGAATATTTGTTTTCTAGTTATGCATTCGCTTTGTATATACTGTGCCTATGATTTCAAGTTTCAACCTAAAGTCTGAGAAGGGAGAGAATAAGTTTCAATTGTTTCTCTATCTAAGACAGGAGATTCCTGTAAGGTGTGCAATTGAATACATCTGCAAGGAGTGTGTTGATGAAGGCTCAGTAGTTTAACTCTTGTTCTCATTCACCCAGAAGTGTAAGTGGGTTGTTGAAGCCATGCAAGGAGTGTGCAGGCTGAAGAAGAAGTCTCAGTTGTGAATATGAGCAAATGGAATCAAAGACTGCTGCCGCAGGAGTTGCGCAGAGTCGTAGGGATTCAACACTTGAGAGTTTTTGAATGATTACCATGAGGAGCGCGTGCAAGACCCTCTTAAAGAGTCAGAGTGGGAAAGCTCAGGAGGTATAGAACCTTCATGATATCATTGGATAAGAGAACTGGGAGTTTGTGCCATGAAAGGGTTCAGGCCAGAGTTGCCAGTGCGTGCACAAAGATCTCTTTTTCCTAAGAGACTGTTGAAGTTGTGGAAAAGCTCAGGAGAAATAGACCTTTGAACTCACTGAAGGCTAAGTGCAGGGAAGTTGTCATTGGAAGTTAGAGGAAAGTGTCGCAGGTTGGCGAGTGAACAAATGAGTCTCGTGGAGAGACACTGATTTATTTCGCAGAATCCTCAAGGGGAGAATCTATGGGTAGGAAGATTCCTGATAGGGAATTGGCAGAACCTTTGAGTTCTATGGGCTGAGGAGAAGAAGGTCCTGTGTGAGCAGACATACCCCTGGGTGGTGCATTTGCGTCACATTGTTTCTCTAGGTTGTCATCTCTACAGAATATTAGAGGTAGTTGTGACTACTGTCCCACCTAAAAAGTGTCACAAGGTAGTTTCTCATACTGCAAAATTCATCTTCTTCACAATCTGTTCAAAATGGGAACAAAAGCACACTGCAACCACTACAACTTCACCCCAAGCACCTTCTATCCAAAAAAATAAGGTCAAAAAGGTTGCAGCAAAGAGAAAATATTCCTTTTTCACATCATCCTCTCATGTAGCCCGACTTGTTGAACAACCTCAACCTCAACAGGTTCATTATAGACTTCCACAAACTGAGTAGTGCGACGTCTCCAGAAAGGCAAGCAGCTCACCAAGATGCAGATACAACAAACGCTTTTCCCTCTCCCCTGGGAACTCAATGCAATGGATACCATTTATTTCTAAGGAGGGAGGATTGATCTAGGTGGATATCGGTGGCCACCCACCTTTTTTGACTGGCTCAAAACAGTTTTTTAGCAAATTTGGAAATTTACTATTTTTAGTAGTTTTTAACTTCTAGGGCCATTTTGAGGGCCCAAATGAATTTTTTTTTAGATCAAGATTCTGAATGATATCCAAATGAATTATTGAGCCCCCAAAATTAATCTCCTTGACGATACCTTTCCAATGAGCTATCATACACCTAAAACAGAGATCGTATGCAAAAGTTACGACCCTAGGAAGTTGATGTACTAACTTACCTAAACAGGGCCCACATGACTTTTGGCGCTTCATTTCCTAGGGTTAGGTTTTTGGATGTCTAGGACTTTTGGCATTCCTATTTATTGTAAAAAGGCCTTCAGAGCCTCATTGTAAGGATCTTCTTGTGAATGCGAGTAGCCGTCACATCGCTTCTCAGATATAAGCTGCCACCATTCTATCGAGTCTTTCACTCTATATTTTACAGTCTTTGTACATTTATTTCATTGATAGAAATCATATATTATTGTATATTTGTGTTTATGGTTGCATCTTTGACATATTTCTATTATATTATTGAATATCTGCGATATCTCTCTGCATTTCTTTATTATATCTTCGATCTCATTTCATGTCGAAAATAATCTAGATCGGTGGTATCAGAGCAGGTTGTTCTTGGTTGTTTTTTTCAGTGCATGTCCCTGATGAGGTATGAGTATAGCAATTTGGGTCTTGAGTTTGTCTCTCTTGAGGAGAATCATTCCCACACACCCAAGAAACCCTCAATGTTGGAAGAAAAGAAAAACGACGGAGAAGATGATCCTATCAGTTTGTTGCTTGAGCAAGCTTTCATGCGACAAAGGGACAAAATGATGGAGAATTTTGACCACATCCTTCAACGCCTACCGATAGAAACAGACACATCTTCATCAAGCAACCACTTTGGAGGCACCTCACCTTTCAAGGTACAAGTTAATTTTGATATTCCTGTATTTGAAGGATAGATAGATGTAGAAGCGCTAGACAAATAGTTAAATCTGCTAGAAGGTTATTTCTCTGTGCACAAATTTTTCGACAAAGAAAAGGTCACCTTCACACTCCTTAAATCTCTCCCCCGTGTCAAACATTGGTGGGAAACTTATTGGGAGTAGAGTTCCACAAAGGAGTCTAAAATATATGGGGTCAATCCCACTTGGGATTTTTTTGTGGATGTGGTAAAGGAACAATATTACATTAGTGGCAATTATGAGGACTAGTACATGAGATGGACCACACTGAGGCAAGAGAGGGTCCAAGCAGTTCTAGAGTTCACCAATACCTTCCATACCTTGCACACCAAGTTGGGTATCAAAGTCTTTGAACGACATTTTGTTCTGAAATATTGTGGGGCTCTACACAGATACATCCAAACTGAAATGGATTTTCTGGACGTCTCATCACTCAGTGTTGCCTATCGATATGTTGTTAAAATCGAGCAAAAATTTAAGCACCAGAACAAATGGAATTTTGGTTCTGCAAATCCGCAACAACCAAATTATGACAAAGACGTCCCTAACAAACATTCTCCTGAAAACCAGTCCAAGTCACATGAAAAGAAGGGTCACGGAAAGACAAAGAAGGACACCGGAAAATGGTGTGATTTCCAAAAAATCCCCTGGCACAACATCGATGAATGTCACTCAAAATAGTCATTGGTGGCCGAGATCAAAGACAAAGAGCCGAACCTTGATTCAGAATCTGATTCTAAAAATACTGGTAAAGGAGATATCATTGATGCGGACCCCACTGTTATTGTTGCGACCGCAACAATTCAACCAGAGGAACCAACAGATCCTAAAGAGGAGGAGCACCTTTTTCATTCATAGATGCGGGTGAAGGGGACCCTGCTGCATTTTGTTGTTGATAGTGAAAGCCAGAAGAACCTCATCTCAACAGAGGTCGTCAAACAGTTGGGATTGTCAACAACGCCACACCCACAGCCATACAACATCAGGTGGATTCGCCAAGGACGAGATCTTCGTGTTAGCCAACAATGTCAATTGTCATATGGCATCCAACCTTTAAAGGATGAGGTATTATGTGATGTTTCCCCACTAGATGTCTGTGATGTTCTCTTGGGACAACCATATATGTCGAAGTGCCACGTTGTTTATGAGTCTCGACCTCGTAGTGCCATTGTTTCTCTAGGGGGTCATCTCTACAGAATACCAGAGCTAGTTTCGACTACTGTTCCACCTAAAAATTGCCACAAGGTAGTATCTCATACTACAAAATTCATCTTCTTCATAATCTTTTCAAAATGGGAACAGAAAGACACTGCAACCACTACAGCTTCGCCCCAAGCACCTTTTATCCAACAGAAGTAGGTAGACAAGGTTGTAGCAAAGAGAAAATATTCCTTCTGCACACTATCCTCTCATGTAGCTTGACTTGTTGAACAGCCTCAGCCTCAATAGGTTCATGACAGACTTCCATAAACTGAGCAATGTGCTGTCTCCAGAAAGGCAAGCAACTCACCAAGATGCAGATTCAACAAACGTTATTCCTTCTCCCCTGGGAACTCAACGCAATGGAGACCATTGATCCCTAAGGAGGGAGGATTGATATAGGTGTCTATCGGTGGCCACCCACCTTTTATGACTAGCTCAAAACAGTTTTCTAGCAAATTTGTCAATTTACTATTTTTAGTAGTTTTTAACTTCCAGGGCCATTTTGAGGGCCCAAATGAAGGTTTTTTGAGATCAAGGTTCTCAATGATAGCCAAAGGAATAATTTATCCCCCAAAATGAATATCCTCAATGATACCTTTCCAACGAGCTATCATACGCCTAAAACGGAGATCGTATGCAAAAGTTACGACCCCGGGAAGTTAATGTACTAACTTACCCAAACGGGGCCCACATGACTTTTGGCGCTTCATATCCTAGGGTTAGGTTTTTTGATGTCTAGGAATTTTGGCATTCCTGTTTATTGTAAAAATGCCTTCAGAGCCTCATTGTAATTATCTTCTTGTGAATGTGAGGAGCTGTCACATCTCTTCTGAGAGATAAGCTACCACCATTCTATCGAGTCTTTCACTCTGTATTTGATAGTATTTGTACATTTATTTCATTAATAGAAATCATGTATTACTATATGTCTATGTTTATGGTTGCATCTCTAATATATTTCTGTTATATTTTTGAATATCTGCAATATCTCTGTGCATTTCTTTATTATATCTCCGATCTCATTTCATGCAGAAAATAATACTGATCAATCTCCCTCCTGAACATGATACCACACCAGAACTTCTTCCTAAATGCGCTAGCACACCAGAAATCCCTCCTATGTCCTGTTGATATTATGGTAGCTACAGGAGGTATTTACCTCCACATGTAAAAGTGTCGAGAATAGAATATTCCAGGAAGCAAGAAGAAACTATAATTGATTGGTTAATAACCATAGAAGACAAGTCAGCTCAAGGGAATGACTTGTATTAGGTTATTACCCTCCAAGAGAAGAAGTAGACTAAATGAAATAATATATACTAAATAATTAGTAGCCAAAATAAGAAGTCGGTCCAGACAGTCTTCCAGATTTAGTATCAATACTGGAGAACAGTCTTCATTCTAGTAGGCATTCTCAGAATTGTAGAAGCAACACTTGTGTGCACTGAAGTTTCCCAGTTTGTGTGCAAGTTTGGAGGAGAGTTGTCGTTATAGTTGCTACAGCTAGCAGATTTCGGTTTTGGCTTAGACTATCTCTTGGCTATGGTTTGGATTCTCTGATCAGATATTTTTTGGTGCGCTACCCTCGGAGAAAGGTGCACTACCTTTGTTTAGCTATCTAGCATAGGGTTTGCTTCTAGAATGATTCTCTGTCAAGGTTAAGGTGCTCAGAGGGTGGCTTCGGCCTATGGTTGGGTGACAATAGTGATATTGTCTATGGTAAAATGAGCAGATACATCATATTCTGACAGGTTATGGGCCCACACCCCCTTCATTCAATCTAACTACTGGAATGGAGCATAGCCATAAGGATATTAATCTCATTGAATAATTGTCGCTAGGGTTTCTAGCAGGACCAGTCACCAAAGCCTAGGGTTACTAGCAGGTGTAGTTACAAAAACCCTAACCCTCTTGTTGAGGAACCTTAAGTGAAGGGATTGACCTAATTTCTGGATAGACCAGTGCATCGTATCTGAGCACATCTCTTGGTACTCTTTGCAAGCTAAGACATTAAGTTTTAGTTTTTGATCAAATCTAAGGTTGACCAAGTCAAGGCAACCATGACTTACTCTATGAAGTTAGAAAACAAGTTAGATGTAGCTTTTAACTTTAGATCTTGGAAGACAAGGATTGGCCTCATCCTTGCCAAGAATAAAGTGTTGGATATAGTGAAAGGAAATATCGTGGAACCAGAGTTTGAAGAAATAAAAGAGAAGGAACCATAGAACGTTGCAGTTATGGAGAAGTTCAAATACAGTGACATCAATTCCATGATTATCATAGTGGACTCTATAAAATACCACTCGATACCCTACATATCCCATCTTGACACATCAAAGAAGATCTACAATGCCCTAACAAACCTCTTCTCAGTCAGAAACATTGGACAAGTAATGAGTCTGAAGAATGAGCTCTGTGACATGAAGATGAATGATGATGAAAACATAACATCATAACTTGTGAGAATATCTCAGTTAAGAGATCAACTACAAGCTATTGAAGAGATCATATCAGAGAAGGAATTGGTAAACATAGTACTTAATGGTCTTTCCAAGACATGGGATGCATTTTCTGCAAGCATGAATACAAGGAAGGAGTATCCTACATTTGACGAACTTTGGACTTGTTGTGCACAACAAGAATCAAGTATTAGTGCAAAAGAGAAGCCTCAAAAGAAATATGATGATCAATCCTTCATAGGAATATTCAAGAATTTCAATAACAAAAGGAAGTTTGGGAAGAAGCCAAATCAAAAGAAGGATATGTCAGAAATACATTGCTTCAACTGTCGAAAATATGGTCACTATAAGAATCATTGTCCTGAGATAAAGAAAAGGTAGGAAACACATGAATCTTCATTTGCCGAAGAAAGGGAACCCACAAAGAAGATCAAGCAGGACAAAACAAACTTCTTCTTCTAAAGGGAAGGTAACAATACTCTTCATAGTTCTTGTACATACAATGTTTTTTGTACATATCTTGCATATCTATTTATTAGAAGATAATATGTTCAAAGAGAAACTATACCTATGGAAGAAAAACAAGTTAATGATTTCTATCATGATGACTACAAGTCAGGAAATACACATGAAAGGATGAAGTACATCAACAACCCTTGGTAACAATTCATATGGAAGCTATTACATCAGTAACAACTGCAAGATAAGCCGAAATCAGAATCAAAGTTGAAGAAACCTAGAAGAAGTAAAGACAGAAAGAAGTCAACAATCAAGAGGAAATTGGAGAAAGACTTATGACACTATGCAGAAGGCAATAAGGATGTAGATGAAAGCATGGACTATGTTATATGGAGGGAGCCGATTATATATTTCCAAAAGAATAGCATGCATTCATGCATGAAGCAAGGATTAGGAGGGAGCTAATCCTAATGATCCATTGAAGATGATGAAGTATCTATCCATGGTAGCAACCATGAAAAGTAGCACATGTTTAGTTTGACTTTAGAAGAAGTCCTCTTTGAAAAGAAGCCTCAAAGTATCCCTGGTTTTCCATCCACATCCATGATCCTGTGATGAAAGAAAGAAGTTGGAATCTTCATGTCATGGAATATATAGAAAAATCCATGGACCTAAGAGCTAAAGAGAAACATGAGGAAGAACATGAAAGATTCCAAGAGAGAAAGAAAAGTCAAAACAACCAGTCATTGTGATCTGAAAATAGAAGGATGACTTGTTATGCTATGCAAGCACCCCCTACTTCAATAAAATAAACCTTACAAGACCTTGCTTCATGTGTTCAAATATGCAAGATAGTTTATGTGTTAAGTTCATGCTTCTTCTTGTCAATGTATATGTGTGAGGAAATTTTATTTTAAAAGATTAATTAGGTGTTATAAATCAATACACTGCAACATAAAGTGCAGCAAATAACACAGCAAACTCACAAGGATAACAAGGTGATAAAGGAGTTCACCCCTCTCTGGGCTACATCTCCTTGAGCTTCCTTCAATGGACTTGTCTCTTTGGGATTAGTTTGTCAAATTTTATTTTACAAGCTTCTTCTCAACTCCAATGGATTTACAGACTGTACCATTGGGTTCAGAATACATAAAAACCCCAAA